>JAJHUR010137911.1:0-30886 GCA_027495735.1 Lutjanus campechanus
GCCTATTTCACAACATTAATACACTCTTTCTCTTACCAAAACCATCAAAACATTAATTCATAATCTATTTTTTGGGGTACAATTTATCAGGTCCAGGACAGAGGATTCTGCACAAACATAAAGACAGCGTTTTGGCTGCTGCTATGTAACAGTGACCTAAGCTACTCCAGCTCCTCGGCACTGGTTACTAACGGACCATTATTTAGTCCAAAAGCCTAAAATCGTGACAAGTAATGAATAGGATGAATCACTTGAAGAACTACGAGCCCACAAGGCTGAAATAATCCACCTGAGTGGAAATGTCTGTGAGGAATTGTGCGCTCTTATGTTCGGCCTTTGCGAGTCATTAGCGGAGTGGTATGCATGGGTGGAGGAGAAGCAGAGCATGGAGTCTCAGCAGAGGCAGATATTTCCCACATCACTTCTTGGTGCCCAGTGTGGAGGCAAGCTGAAACACTTCACAGCTAATTCACCATCTGATGTTAGACTCTAAACTAACCCTTTTGTTCTCGTAAGTTATTAGGATCATCCATATTTATGTTGTGTGATGTATGCTGTACAAACAGGACATTAATTATCTCAGAGATAAGCCTGGAGGGGATCATTTGATAGCTTGTGTATGTGTGTGTGTGTGTGCGTGAGTGTGCTTTTGTACAGTCATGACTACATGCTAAAGAACCTCTGTGATTCAGTATTTTTAAAGAAGCTTTAAAAAAAAAAACAACACTTTTTTTTTGCTTTCATGCTGGCGACAGCCGTGGATGGAGGCATTATATTTTTGGGTCATCCCATTCTTGTGAACATGATATCACATGAACACCCTGAGGGAATTTCTTCAAACTTGTTTCATATTCAAAATTTGCAAAGCAGTCCCCTACCTTAAACTCCTCTGGTATCTGATTAGATACAGTGATGTTGGAGTGAGGAGGTTTTTTTGTACCATAGCCCATACACTTTTTTTTCCAATGTTTCCCATCACTGGTTAAAAATAAGAATTAGATGTGGTCTTGATGGGTAAAAATCAGCATTAAAGCTGAATTGTTGCCAGCATAAATGGTGATGAATTTCAAGGTAATTATTTGTGGTAATAAATGTGTAGTTTTAACTTCAAGACCACATTTAAGCAGAATGTACTGCTGAGTGTTCGCTTAACTCACTTACTAGTTAACTAAACTTACTCAAGTAACTTTATAAAGAAACAACATCAAGTTAGCATGATGTTGCTGGAACTTTCCAGCTCCAGAAACCCGTTTTTCTGATGGAAACTTGCTGTGTCTTAAATGCATGTTGAATTAAAGATGCCCTGTTGATTTCAAAAGCGCCAATCACGTGGATGCTTGCCGAAAAGGTCGAGCACCCACATGTACTTGGTTCTTCACCTGACTCCTCCACTCTGGTGGTGAGCACCGGAGCCCCCCAGGGCCGTGCGCTCAGCCCCCTCATGTTCATGCTGTACAACCACGACAGCAACTCCTGACACGGAGAGAACTTTTGAAGTTCGTGGGTGACGAAATATCGGGAGGAAATCAACAACCAAGATCACAGTGAATCTGTCATGGATGTCTCCTGGTAAAGAAAGTGGGTCACTAAAAGTAAAAATTATCAACACTGACTGTCAATTAGCAGAGAAGCATGAAACTAGTGATGGCAGTGTGTCCTCTTGTGCACAATTAAAACAAAACTAGGACCCACATAAACAAAACAAAAAAAACATTGCCTCATAGTGCTACAAGTGGTGGTCAAAAACTTCACAGGGTACCTTTAAGTCAGTGCTAACCATGCTGAAGTCTAGTATCCAAATACCTTCCGCACCATCTCTAACCTCTAATTTAATTTAACAAGGTCAAAAGGAGAAGCCTCAAATGTTTGTTTTTCTCCAAACCTTGGTACAAACATTGCCATAACGCTTGTTTTCTCAGTTTAATTTACATAACAATAAGTCAAGAGACAGATTTGAACAAATAATTTAAGTTCAGGTCAGTTAATTTAACCTCATGTACAGTTTTTTTTATAGTGTTTTCCAAACTTGTACATTTTTTCCCAAAAAGTTAGATTGTCAATAGCAAATGTCACCTCTTTCACTTCTTCTAAAGTGTGTCTTGATTTGCATTTTGGAAGTTATTATTCAGTTAAGAGAACAGACTGACAGCTGTTTGAGGTCTACACATTTTTGAAAAGGGATAATCTCCCCGTCTGTTTAAAAAAAAAAAAAAACGAAATCTACAAAACCTTCATTTTACAAAATATGTCTGTAAAGAAAAGAATACAAAAATGAAATGAAAAATGACAACAGGTCAGTAGGTGGTGATAAAGTCTACATCAGCAATATGTGAAATACCAGAGACGAACATTCTTTTGGTGGTAGTAAACATTTTTGACATTTTACAAGTCTACAGAGATACACAGAAAACAAGTTGTGAGACCAAAACATAGAGGAAACTGTTTTTTTTTGCAAAATAAATATCTGTATTCATCAGGGGTGGAAATAACTAATTACAAATACTCAAGTTAGTGTAATTAAGTAGTTTTTTTGGGGGTGCTTGTACTTTTATGAGTAGATTTTCAAGTCTGTACTTTCACTTGTACTTAAGTGTTTACACCATGTAATCTAATTAGTTACTTTCAAAGTCATGGTTGAGTACTGAGTACAAGTTGAATTAATGTCCAAACCTTTCATCATTGCATTTTTGTAACCAATAAGGTGATCTGATTGCAGACCAATGAAAACCAGGGTGACCATATGGACTAAAAACTAATGAATATGTAATCTATAGCCTAGAAATGCCTTTTAAATTGCCCCTTGGGGACAAATAAAGTGTTTTGATTGATTGATTGATTGATTGATTGTAACTGCACCTCATGTAACATTACTTAATTTAACTTAAACTTAAACTTAAAATGACAAAAAATTATAAAAGAATGTCATCAACATTAAAAAGTAAGATAACGCTTCAATTTCTAGGTCCCATAATTTCATGGTAAATACATGGTAATTACCAAGTAATATATTTGAAATTTCTTAAAAATGAGTAACAAATGACCCCCAAATTTCATGGTAAGAATGTGATAATTCACAAGTGTCATTTTTTTTCAAGTATGTGGTAATTAGCATTTCACATGTTTGAACTTTCCTTGAAATTAACTGGGAATTGAATATGTTACTTGGTGATTGCCACCCGCTAGCTACTTGCTAATTATCACATAATTAACCATGAAATTTGAGGATGATTTCTAAGTAATTTCAAGTGTATTATCTGGTAATTACCACCTATATACCATGAAATTGTGGGACCAAAGTAACTAATACTCAGAGTAATTTTTGAGACGAGTACTTTGTACTTTTACTTGAGCATTTTTTCTAACACCAGTACTTTAATTGAGTAATATTTTAGTAATGTAACAGTACTTGTACTTGAGTACAGATTTTCAGTACTCTTTCCACCACTATTATTCATGTCCACAAAATGTAAATCTGAACCATAGTTGTTGCTATTTGCTTACATCTGAACTCTACCATCTGAGCTCTACCCAGCCTCCACCACCCAAATTTGGGTTTCCAAGTTAAATCTAAATGTCCGTTCAAAAGATAATGTGTGCTGCAACACTAAATACACTGAGTGTCTACAGTCTACTGTCAAATTAGCCTCTTTTGCCATCTTCCCGTCCCAAAACAGAAGAAGTACATGTGAAAATAACTGATAAAAAGTTTGACACAAAAAGCAGTGCTCATGTGCTCTTTGTCTACCGTCTGTTTAGCTTCATTGCACTTTGTTTATCTGTTTCCCTCCTCTGTTGTTCCTGTCACGTCTCTGATCCGCGTCAATCACACAAGTTTCACGTCGCAGCTTTAAACTAAAAACAATTTTGCTCTCAAACTTCTGACTCACTATCACTATCAATCAAACATCTCCAACTGTCAGCTGCGAGAAATGTGTGATTGTTCGCGATGACAATTTGCATCTTGTTTGTCATGATTGCTTTGCATCAACATCCCACCCTCCAACCGTCCCAGAGCACCGTCACTGACATAATACCCCCATCGGCCCCCCGGTTCTGCTCCTCCTTTCGGGGCTTCCTGATCTCATAGCTTACTGCCGCCACCGCCGGTTCTGTCTGCTCGTGCGCCGGGGCTCCATCTGTCAAACGGGGCGAGGCTTGGAGACAAACACCAATCTTTTTTAACACTGGATGGATGTTGGGTTTGTTTGGTTGTGTTTCCCCCCCCCCCGCCGGTAGGCTTCATGTCTGACTGGACACAACAGGATGTGGTGTAGATAAGAATCAACACAAATCACTGAGATCACTTTGGTTTGAGGACATGTTGTGTTTGTCTGTTTCCAGATCGACTGACACATACCTGCTGGTGTCGGTGCTTAAAAATAACCACAATGGCAGCCCATTTTAGCCAAGGCTGCGAACAAGCACGTGAAGATTGCGACTAAATCGGGGTACATGCTCGATCAGGCGTGGTTGAACTAATGGGACAGGCAGCCATGCACCTATGATAATTGCTCAGATGAAGTTTGACGTCGCTCTACATTCCCACAAACCCATCTCGGAGAATACTGGGGCGTTTCGTGCCGGAGCACACGCCCCTCCATGATTGATCACTCTGCTTATAATTTCCTAATTTCCAATCCACTGGGGGACTTAACTGGAAGTAGCCATTTTTCCTGAGCACCCACCAGCTTCCTTTTATTTCCTCACAGGGCTAAATGGGAAGAATCTTCCAGCCCATTAAGCAGACTTTCTGTGTCATAAAAGTTTGGTGGCAGAGTCTCCTTCTCTCTCTCCCTCCCTCTCTCCCTGCCTCCGTCTCTCTCAGCAGCAGCAGCATGGAACTGTCTGTTTGATCTGCAGGCTGCAGGTTAATAGAAATCAGCCTGCTCATCAGCAATAGTGGATTGAACTTAACCACCCACCTCCGCCCTGTCAATTCAGATTTGGAAAAAACCTGCTAACATTGGCCGTAGTCTCATTTCCCTCTGTCAGGTAATCAGTTTTTCACTATAATCCTTTTCAGGAGTAAAATTACAATGACCTATCCCTGGTCCCTGGGCCAGGAAGGGGAGTTGGATTTTGGGAATGCCAGCCAGAAAAAAAAAAAAACAAGAAAAAAATGTGCTACGATGCTAATATAGAGATATCAGCCAATCATATTCAGTTAGAGCAGAGTAAGATTTAGGGGGATTTATTGGCAGAATATGGCAGAAATGTAATATAATAAAAATTCATTTAAAAGTATGTTTTCATTAGTGTATAATCACCTGAAAATAAGAATTGTAGAATGAGCTGTTTATATCTACACCTCTTCAGTACCGGGCACCATGTTGTACCAGCATGTCTCCACTAGGGTTGGGTACTGAATTCAGTACTTTTGATGGTACCGACCAAATTCTGTCAGTACTGCCGAGAACCAATTCATGTTAAATCAACTGGTCCCAAATTTCGACACCTGCAAGCGTATCTGGGCGAGTAAAATAGAAAAAGAGAACAACAGCGAGACGGAAGTGGTCGCAAAAGTGTGGTTAAACTTTTTTCGAAACTCGACAAAGACACAAACACTTGCCGTGGTCTACGTAATGTGGAGTGCAAATCAGGCGAGGGCAACACATCTAACAAACAAAAAATACAGTATATTTCAAAGATAGAGGGTGTAAAGAGTTTATCATAGCCTGAAAGCTAAACCCTCCACAGCAGCTGCATCTAACGTTAGCATGCCTGCACTAACACCAACAGTGTAACATAACCCCCCATGGACAACAAAACTTAAAGCGAGGCATTGACAACTTAAGGGGATAACTCATAAGTTTTGAAATAAACTTTAAAACGTTTTTGCTGACCGATAATCTTTAGTTGAGATATTTTACTTTTCTTCTTTAGATAAACGTGAATCTTTGAATTTTAGAAACAAAAAAAGCGATAGCGATAGCCTAACATGTAGCTTAACATGCTATTTAGCACACTGGGATTTATTAGTATGTCCGACAGCTTAGTGTGGAAACAGTATTCATGAATTGCAGACAGTTAATGGGGAAATACTACAGGAGCAGTTTCTACAGTAGCCCTGAATGGACAAACCAAACACTGGCTCTAGGTAGGGCCCTTCTATGAGGTTTTCCTACATGGCTGGAAGGGGAGGGTGAGGCGAGTTTGTTGCAATCTGCCAGCTCACTGCTAGATCCTACCTAATACACACTGGTCCTCTATGGAGTCCTGCACACTTAAACATTATTTTGAGCTGTAAACTACATCATATTACTGCATTGTAATGAAAAAACATATTGGACACGACATGTGATAAAAATGTATGTTGATTTAAACAAAGGAGAAGCTTTAGAGTATGAGGACATCACCAGGCAAGCTTTCACCCCCTTCCTTTTGTCTCTATGCGAAGTTAAACTAGTCCCCTCCTGGTTCAGGTTTTTCTGCTCAAGATGCAGACCTGAGAGTGATATTGATCTTCTCATCTAGCCCTCATCGAGAAGGTGAATAAGCGTATGTCCCAAAATGTCAAACTACATTTTTTATGCTGCAGTCAATGGGATGTAATTATGTCTGTTTTCACACTGTGTGCAGCCCTTCATGTTTAGCTCAGAACTTCTGCTCATAACTGTTTTCCTTTGGATCTCCGCTCATATCTATTATAAGATATAACACATTCTTTGTAACCAATGTGAACAGACGCCATCGTCAAAATCTACACAGCTCCAATAACAAAAGGTGTCACATTCGTTTGCTTTTTTTGTACCTGCGCTTCTTCCGCATGTTTGAAGACTTTTCAATCATGCTTTGCGCTCTCAACTTTTGTCTGAATTGAGGCGCCTTTCCAAGTCAAGTCTTGTGTTTGCCTTTCTTTCTTTCTTTCTTTCTTTCTTTCTTTCTTTCTTTCTTTCTTTCTTTCTTTCTTTCTTTCTTCAGGATTAAACACAAATCTGAAGTCGCTCATTTACATGTCCCAGAATCTGATTTTTTTGGTCAAACGTTTTCAAGTGAGTTGAAAAATGCCTCGGTGTGAGAAGTGTTCTGTTGTTCGCGGTGATAAGGAAACGTCAGATGTGTGTCAAATGTGGAGGCAAAAACTGGGACACCGTCTTGGCTGTAGTGTCAGTTTATCTGAGACCTTAACAGCCTCCCCCGCTCTCTGACTGGCAATCAATCACCGAGAACACATGAAGACCAAGATTATCAGTCTCTAACCCGCTTTAATGTGCTGGTTGATGGAGTGATGGAGCGACGCTGGGGTTGGTTCCGGCTGGAGAGAAACAGAGTGAGTCTAAACAAAGGGGGGATTATGGTATGTGGCACGTTTACTGATCTTAACACCATTAACTGATTAATTGAAATAAATGAAAGATGATTTTATGATGGAGAAAAGGAAGATGGAGGGGGCAGAAGGACCACTGTATGTTTGCATGTTATAATCAGGTGTTGATTACAGACCTCGCTGCTGATTGAGAGACTTCAATCAGCAAACTAAATACATCTCCATAAGCAGTCAGGTGAGGGAACTTTCAATCATCATTTAATCATTAATTAGAAGTGATGAGGAAGAGATGCGACTCCACGGTACCCCACTTTAGACAAAAACAAAAAGGAGAGAGCGTCTGCGAAGAGGTTAAAAATACCTCCTGAGTTTGGAATGTGTTATTCCGAGAAGGAAAAAAAGTTGAGTGGAAGAAATTGAACTTTTTTTCTTCTTTTCTTTGCGTCTCTTTTTCCTGTTTAAGGTGTTTGGATATACGTCTCCGAGCCGCTGAATCAAACCTGGCTGAAATGGCAAAGAGGAGAGGAGGGGAACACGTTTGCTTAAAAGTGGAAATTCACTTTGAAGGGAAGCGGGAGCCTTAAGTGGCCCTGCACAGAATGGATGGCTGCACGGGAATCCCTGCCTCTTACTTCAGATGCTTTATTTTTATTTTCTTATTTATCGTCTTATAACAATGTTTCAAAACCAGGTCCAGAAGGATTGAAGGAGGGTTGTTTTTTTGATTTTTTTGTTTTTTTTTGGGAGGTGAGGTAACCAATGTATGTTACCTAAATCAATAATGAAAAACCTCTCTCATTATTTCACTCAGTGGTGTTTTGGATTTAATGTTTCAGTTTTCTAGATATTTTGCAACATCATAGAGCAGAGGTGTGATTAATAATGATCCCAAACTGACACATCAGTATACGGGTGACACAAATCTCCAAATCCATGATTCAATTTGACTTAAAATTTTAAGCTCATGAATCAATTTGATTTTTTAATTTAAACATTTTTTTTAGCACTGATGCCTTTGTTATACTATCGAGTCTTGATTTGTAAAGAACAACAGATTATTGGTTTATGCCCTAAAAACTGTCACCTACATTTTCAATTTCTTCTTTAAAAAGAAAAAATCATCTTTGAAGTGTTTTTTTTAAATATATATATCTTTGGACATGTGCCAGATGCTGCAAGTAGGCGAGAGTGGAGAGAAAAACAAATACTTGCAGAACTGTGATTCTGCCTTTGATTCAGATTTTGATCAATGTTTGACTTAATATTGAAATTGTAGGACCATATTCACTACCATAATTGTGCGGCAGGCAAACAGCAGGAAGTTCATATATGCTAATTTTTTTTTTAAAAAAAGCATGCATTATCTGTTATTGATTTTGTTTGTTTATTTATTTAAATATTTGTCACTAGCTACTTCACAAAAGCCAACTTAATGTAGTCCGGGCATAGACGTAGATGCTAGTAGATGCTAATGTTAGTTTTTTGTTTGTTTGTTTTGTTTTGTTTTTTAAAATGCTGTTAGTTTAGTTTAGTTTTAGTTTTAGTGTTTACTTTTTTAAAATGCTAACATTGGACATATTTAATTTTTTAACGCTAACGTTAGTGTTTTAAAATGCTGTTAAGAGGCTTTTTTTTTTTTTAAAATGCTGACGTTAGATTCTTTTATGGCAACATTTTTTAAATGTTAGCAGTATTTGTTTTTTAAATAACGCTAATGTTAATGTTTACTTTTTTATGCTAATGTTATTTTGGTGCTTTTAACCAGCACTGCTGAAGGTTTAAGATCCACTTGTAGTGGGTTTGTCATTTGCTGCCTCACAGGACTTCATGTAGTCTGAGCATTGATGTACATATAATGGAATGCAGACAGGGCGATGCCTCTCAACCTTCCAGTTTTTCCCAGTGCCCACTTGTGGAATTGCAGGAAAAAAAATCCCCTACAGCCAAAAAAAAAAACATTTTCCCCATAAGCCACCATGATTTTTTTCTTTTTTTTTTCTTTTACACCTGCTGTATTTGACACTTAAACGAAGCTGAGAACCTTGTTAACAGTCTTACCTCCACCTGTGCTGTTCCTGCTACTGTATGACAACTTAAAATGTTTGGTGTGAAAAGCTGAAAAAACTGCCACAAAATGAAAAAAAATTGCATATCATTTTCCAAACTCTGGATAGTGAGAACAGGCATGTTTCATGGACAAACCCAATAAAAAAACAATTCATCATTACAACTGAGTATATTTCTAATAAAATTTAAAAAATATGATACAAACAATGACAAATAATACAACAACAATAACAAAAAAAATCATCATTATTATGCTGAAGCACAGCTGATTTCACAGTTGGAAACTTCTGCTGTTGACTGTACCTCAAACCTTTTACTCACAGCAGCTGAGTGAAATTATAATTGTAGACTCAAAGTATTAAAATTATTGTCATGGTTTGTTCCACCTCCACACTGTAAAGCAAAAAAACTAAAATACTCTGAAGCAACATATTCTTTTTTCTATTCTGCATGACTTCTTTTCTGAAGTCTCACACAGTCCATCTAAGAAAAATAAAAGAGGCTCTCTTTCTATATTTTATACAATAAACCACATGAACACAAGCTGCAGTATTGATAAATGTTCTCAGTGTTTTCTGGGTCAGTGTGTGACACCAAAGCAGATGGTTGGATCTGCTGTTTTGAATATTTGGAGACTTGGATTGCATTTTTGGAGTGAAATTAAGCCTTTATATAAACAGAAACTGAAATCTGCATTACAGTGAGAGCTTTCGTCTTCTTTTTATTTCCAGCAAGTGTACCATCAACCAGAACCATGACATACAAGCACAACAAAGTACACTGAATTTACTCATGCTGCTAAACCTTCCCTTCGTCCCGAGTATACAGACAGGAGAGCAAAAGAGCAAGTAACAGAATGGAGGGAAAAACAACAACAAACTAGTGTACTTAGAAGTGCACTAAACAAAACAAAGCAAAACAAAAACAAAAACAAAAAAAGAACAAAAGTGGTGACAGAATTAATGGTGGCAATAATTTAATAGTCCATAATTTATGATGTGTATATATGAAGGCTCTAGGCTGTGTGAGTCCAGGTCCAAAAAGTCCAGAAAATGTCTGAGTCCATTATTGATCTCCTCTTGAAAAGTAAGAAAATACTGGTGACCAGAGTTCTTGAAAAACATGTCCCTGATTTTTTTTTTTTTTTTTTTTTTCCAAAGGTTAGTCTCTCTAATGGAAGGAATTGTGACAACTGGTCCAGGAACCGCTGAAAAACAGGAGGGGTCTGGTTTTTCCAAAATAAAAGCACACATTAGCCAAGCCAGTTATGGCAGCTCATTCATAATCTGCATTTCTTTTTAGATCTAGTTGGAAATCTGGCATATCATTTAATTTAAAAACAAACAAACATGGGTTTGAATAAAATTCTGTTTTCAGGACTGATGTAATGAATGAAATGAACCAAATTCCAGAAACTTTTCAACAAATGACAGAACAGAAGATTGCTCAAACATATGCATGAATGTTCCGTAACATTAGTTTCCTTGATGCTGTTAATTGCAAAAGGTAAAATGTTTTCTTTGACAGATGTTTAACCAGGTATTTTCATCTAAAACCATCCCCAGATCTTTCCCCCAAATCTTTAACAGGGTTGGGAAAGATGATTTGACTCCTTTGGCTACAATATTCTAAAATTCACTAAGTTTACCTTTAATTGTAATGGAGGATATCAGTATATTCCTGTACATCAAATAATCCCAAACTGAGCTCAGTTGCAACATTCTGAATTTGTCGGTATTTTAAAAAGTCTGTGAATTCAGTTCTTAAATGACTGACAACAGCATGGCTCTGGAATATAAGCAGTTAAACGTGTGTGTGTCAGTGTGTGTGTGTGTGTGTGTGTGAGAGAGAGAGTGACATGTTGCAGGGGAGCAGACAGGAACACCAGGTGCTGACAACCAGAGAACTGTGATTGTTCCAGAAGCTTCTCCAACGAGAAGTCACAGCAGATGCTGGAGATGACAGAGCGGTGTGGGAGCGCAGTGACAGACTTCAGCGCACGTCAAGACCCAGCTGCAGCACACTGCACCCGACGTCGTGTCTGCAAGCTGTGCCGCTCGGCAGCAGCGTGCGAGCACAAATCTGTACTGACCGCCCTGCAGAGCCCTCACAGAGAACTTCTCGTACTTAAAGACCCCCCCTCCAGAAATGTTTGAAGACATATAAAAATACTCTGCTTTGAAGAATAATTCTGTCTGATGTGTTTTTTTGTTTTTTTTTTAACAAAAAAAGTTTGATTACCTTGTTAAAAATCATTAAAATTACATCTGCTTCTTCTCTCTTGTTGATAAAATATCCAAAATCTATAAATATGCAAATATTGTGAATTTCAAGGGTTTAGCTGCTGGACACAACTACTTCACTGAATACAAGACTGTGATTGGCTTTCAAACTTGTGATGTCACAAAATCCTGGCTGAACGTGCACATGTTAAATTTCAATCTAAGCTGTGTACAGAGTGAATTATGAATGTAGAAACAGTTTTTTTAGTGTCCAACTCTGCACATACACGCTCTGAAAAGGTCAAACCTCCAAGGAAAGTAACAATGTGAAAAAAGGAGCAAATATGTGTTACCATTTTCATTCAACTTTTATTCAAACCTTTAAAAATAAACAGAAAAACACACGGTTAAAGTTTATGATAAGATTAAATAAGATCAGCTCAGATAGGACTTTATTAATCCTGAAGGAAATTTATTTATATTCTTTTTCACACTAAAAACTACTGAAACAGTAGCACACAAATGTGTTTTTCAAACAAATTAACACACAATTGCTTTAAGTCAGATGTACTTAATAATCTGATTGCTTTCAAATCAACAGTTTGCATTAACGCAACTTAAATTTCAGACAAAGTTCAGAGTCAACTTAAAAGTTTTCAATTTTCCAACTCAACTATTTGCTTTATTCAGTAAAATACTCCTCCTTAACAACTATAGTGCAGTTTCAGGAAAAGTATTTTAGCAACTTTGCTGTGTGATTTTAGTTTGTTAAAGCTAAAGAACTTATTTTAAGCGACTGAACATATTTTGTTGATTTTGGAGCTAAAGCAGTTGTGTTTCCACCAATATAACCACTAAATATAACATCAAAAATAAAATGATTTCTTGTAGTAAGTATAATTAATGTAATTGCGAACATTTTTATGACTTCACGTTAGCATGACTTAAGGATAGCTGGTTTGGTTCAGTGAGTTTACAAAAACCTTATGAAAACTGGACCATTTTGTACCTAACATAACACATTATTTGATTACGAAATATAATTTTGTCTTGCATCAGACTTACCTTCTTTCCAAGTCAGCAAAAGAAAGCGGTGACTCATCTGCAGGGGAAGAATCTGGAAAAGACGTGGACACGATGATGTCAGACGCACGACAAGAGAAACCGAGCTGATGCTCTTTTACTGAAATAAGAACGGCAGGTTAAGGGAACGGGGGGCTAAATTCAAGTTGTTGTAATCCACAAAAGAAGCCATCACTAAAGCAGAAAGCTGAATGAAACTCATTTAAAACACTAGACTACTTCAATACATTACTACAGAAATACACTTTTTACAGCATTGGTTCTCAACCTAGAGTCCAGGCCCTCCTTTGGGGGAGGGATAAAAATCACAGAGGATCCACAAGCTCTGAGGGTGTCAAAACTAGATCTGCACATGTGAACTGAAATCACAATTTATACAAAAAATCTGTATATATACAAAAAATTTAAAAAAATACATTTTTTTTGTCCTCACATAAAAATAGCAGGATTCCTTGTAGGCCACACCTCTGTGATAATGAATCGGTATTATTCTTTTGGTCAGGATGAGGATGTGTAAACTCTGCTGGGATGTTAAAAGAAAAATATTACACTTATTCTAGAAAAGGGAGATTTTTTACAAAGGTAAAGGTTCTAAGAATGCAAACAATTATAATTGATGTTATTTTTTGGGCAATAAAGCTTTGAAATAACTCACTTATTCTTTTGGTGTGTGGGGCTCCCAGGAAAGATATGGTTGGGAGCCACTGATTTACGGCATCTTCGTTCATCTAATTCAGTTTTAATCAACAGAAACAATAAATTAATTTAGAATGAAATATACAGAGGTAACTGATTATACACGGAAAAGGCAACAAAAACATAATGTTTTGTATCTTTTAAGACCAAAAGCACTTGAGGGATTTGGAGGAATCAGAGCCATGTGCTCCCTTTCAATGAGCTTATACTACCCTCTAGTGGCCACCTGACACTACTGCAGCAATACAGAAGTGCAGGTGTTAAATGCACTCAAAGTTACTACACCTTTTCACATTCTTTTCTCCATATATTTTAGATTTTCCTCTCCATATGTTTCTCAATTACATGTTTTACAGCCAGAAATGATATTTTCAAACATATTTAAGCTCTAAAAGCAACCAGACTGCCCCTTTTTTCTCACTTGTGGGATGAAAATATTTAGATTTTTTTCAAATGAAGAATAAAAGTGAAATTTCTTGTATGCCTCCCTGTTTTCCTCCAGCTGGAGTTGTGAAAACCTTGAAGGAAAAAAACGAGGCTACATCCGGCATCCCATTATCATGTCCTAATAGCTTGCTCAATGGTGCAGCGTGTTCTGCGGGTTCACTGGTCAACCAAGACACACGCCATTAGCCCGAGCAAACGTTGCCTTGCGATGCTACACAAAGCACACCTTATTTGTATCACATTAGCTCTTTGATGTGGCATAGCATATTATATCAACAGCTGCAATTTATCAAACAATTTTGGCAGTGATTTGCTTCACTACCGGCGCCGCGGCCGCCGCTGCAACGCCACCGTCGCCCATCTTCAGCCCTTCCCTCTGTTCCTCTACGAGAAGCTGCAGCAGCAAATAAATTAAACATGTGTCATTGAGCATGCTAAATGGCTTGCAACACATAATCATCTAAATAATTATGAGGCTGCCATTAAAGTGAGCTAGATGGATGACACATGAGGCGTTATGGAAAAACTGGAGGTAATGGTGCAAGATTTGATGTGGGAGAAAAAAGGGGAAGAGATGGCGGAGGGGATAAAAAGAAAAAAGCTGCAGTTTTCTGTGCGATTCCTTCCGTCAGTCTTTTTCTTCTCGCCGTTAAAATCCCAGACTCAAAGTGCTGAGGGACAATAGGGTGATTAGCCCAATCAGAAAAAGCAGTGAGGGATTGTGGGTAGGCTGTGGCACCGCTCGCAGCCGTCTTTTTGTCCTCCCACATTTCATTAATCAGCAACCTGAGGCCCCCACGAAATCAGTTCAGCAGATTGGCAGCTCGCTCATTTGTTCCCATGTGGCAATCAGAGAGGAAAAAGAAATCAGTTCGCAACCTTTTTGCTATTACCTGACATTATAAACCATCTCTTTGTGTTCTTTTTGTTACTTTTCTCATCATTTCTTTCCCCTCGCTGTGATTTGCAGCCGAAAATATACGTCCCCGATACCAAATGGGACCTCTATTAACCCCCAGACGAGTTATTTTTTGTGCCTGTTGGTAACAATACTCTCAATTTAATCTGCCTGTTAAAGAAAAAAAGAAATAAAATGGTAAGTAATGCTTATTTTTAATAATAATCAGCGTGCTTAAATACACATGTGCGGTCTGTTCCCTGCATTTAAAATCAGATGGAAATGCAGTTTTTCATTAAGCGTCTCAAAGTACAATATTTTAATGAGGCTCATGTATCAGCCTAAATGATGCAGCACGTCACCAGACACGCACGACAAGCACAATAATATTCTGCTCGTGGAGGATGGCGTTCACGGCTCTCCACTTTTTACACACCATTAGCTTACAGTGTCGTGTGCTTTACATGATCCCACTTTAATGTAGGAGATAGAAGATAAACTGTTAAAAAAAATCTATTTAAATGAAGAAAATGAGAAAAGCAAACACGGTCACAATTTCATCTTTGTACTATAATGCAACAGAACAAAAGCAAATGAGTGCAATGATTACAGAAAGGCTTTTAGTGCAATATATAGAGTGCAATAATTTGATTTGATTTATTTATTAGTTTATTTGTCAGGGACAATGCAAGAAACATTGTAGGAGGTTACAATCGCAAGTAGGGTTTCCAGCCAAGGCTAATTTGCAACTCCTGTCCCAGGTTAGGCTCTTCTACATAAAAAACATTACATAAAAAGACAAGAATTGACTGGTAAAATGAGGACATAATAGGTAGTACAAATTTTGGAGTTTCTGATTTCTGTCGGTAGTGCAAGACGCTGAACTATAGCAAATGGAGAAATGTAGCTTGGTTAACTAGAGATACAAAGAAAAAGTAGTTCAAACTACTTTCAAATTGACAAGGTTCATTCATTCATTCATTCATTCATTCATTCATTCATTCATTCATTCATTCATTCATTCATTCATTCATTCATTCATTCATTCATTGTCCGTAACTGCCTATCCTTGAAGGGTCACAGGACTGGAGCCTATCCCAGGTGACATTTGGCGGGAGGCGGGGTACACCCTGGACAAGTCGCCAGTTCATCGCAAAGCTGACAACAGTGTACATACGCTATGAATGTATATTAATATATTACAAAAATGTAATATAAATATGTAATAAAGTGTAAATGTAATATAAAATGGAGTTTATCGCAAAAAGTGCCCATTTGTTCACAGGTTATACATGAAGCAAAAAACATAAAATACCCCACTATTCATGGGAGGTGAAAAGAATTTCAGCTTTTGTTTTGTATAAAATGTTCATCAGTCAGTAGAGAAGCACTAGTAAAGTAAAAATTAAAAATCTTTCTAAATCTAAAAAATTCATTTCCATTTAATGGCCAGAAATAGTTTCTAGTTTCAGTAAACTAAACCAAAAATGACAAAAAGTTCAACGAAACTTAAAGGTTTACAACTTAACATGTATGTTACATATGTGTGGTGTCCTCCCCTGGACCAATGCATGATGCATTTAAGTGCTGGTGAAAAAGTTGGACGTCAAGCGTTGTGAAAACACTATCATATGTTATAAATTTTGTTAAGTTGTGTACTTACATTATCCCAAATGTTTCTGACAATGTTCATGCCACATTGGCTATTTACACCCTGGTTGCAAATAGCTTATGAACACCTGGGTCCTTATCTAGGCTACATTTACCCCAGTGTAAATAGCCACATTGGCTTTTGGCAAATTTTTACACATTGTTGACTTATTATGGTCTCCACCATATGGGTGTAAGTAGCCACATTGGCTATTTACATCCTGGTTACAAATAGCATTGTTGGCTACAAACACCTGAGTGCTTGTCTCTGCCACGCTAAGCTATATACACCCTGGCGCCACACTGGCTATTCCACCCCAGGTGCAAATAGTATTATTGGCTACTGATAGCTGGGTGCTAAAAGCATCTGTCCTCATTTTGTCAACAGTATTAATAATCAGTATGAAAAACTTTATAAAACTTCTGTGCTTGACATTAACTTGCTCCGTGTGACCGAGCTGTGAGGCAGCAGCTCTTCTCCTGGGATGGATAAAGATTGAGTTCCCTCCCTTTAGGACACGACTTCTGCTAAAAACCTTATCACGACAAAAAGGACCAATCTGAATGACAGCCCCCAGCCAATAAACAAACAATCAATGTGGGCCTATTGCACAAGCTTGCTCAAATTGGGAGCAGATTTCCTTTGGGATACAGCTACCAACTGAGGAATGCAATAAGGGGCGAGGTATCTGGTGTAAAATTACAAGCAGGAAATGTAATTTGACAGAGTGAGGTCCTCCTTGAGGGACAGATCACCACTGAGGTGTGAGATGGTGTCATGTGTGTCTGGGGGGAAAAGTTACTGATGGCTGATAATGTATGTTATTGGTATTTCTGTTGTTTTATATTGAACATCACCTATTAGCTGATTAGCATTGTATAGCTTTGATACAGTATCTACAGCATCTCTGCAGACTTTGCCTGAGGAAATTACCCACAGTTCATAGTGTTGTGATGTAAAACGCATGGTTACCAGGGGAACCCCATGCATTTAAAACTAAATCTGTAGACGACAGCACTCTTGAATATCTGATTGAAGAAACTGACTGAAATATTATGGAACACTTTTTCCTAAACCTCTGACTGAATATATTTATGTATACGTGTACCCCTTTTTTATTTTTACGTAATTGTCTAGTAATATTTTCATTTTATTTTCTTCATGGAGTATTTGTGTCACTTTGATAATGTCGTAAAGTGTCCCACTCCTGTTTATACCATTTCAGGCCCCTGCAGCCTCTCACCCTCAAGCTCTCCAGGTGACCTCAGCTAAAGTCTGTAGCGTTTCAGGGCTTAAGGCTTCAGGGGGAACATTGGGATTGGACCATTAAGTTAGTACAGATATTCATGTTCTCCTCAGGATGAATTATAAAGATTTTGGCGATTCTCTGATTTTTCATCTACAGCCTGTGAAAACAACACCAGCATGTTAGCTTCATCACTGCAGCATGTTGGCATGCATCTCCGCAACAAATTCATAGAAATGTTAGCGTGGCTGTAGATTCTTTAGCCTTGATCAGACAGTACGCACTCATGGCAGTGATGGGCCCAATTGTTTCCTCTGGGCTGGAAGCGTTTTGCATGCTGCTAACGTGCCCCAGGCGCCTCGCGTTTTGGACGCTTTTTGTGAGAATGCTCTGAATGCCTTGAGCTGAAAATACTTAAACTCAGAGTAGAAAAGAACCAATCGTCATTTGCGCTTTCTCCCCATTGTCTAAAGATTATCAATTAAGAGACACAAATCACTGCTGGCTGTTGATGGACACCCAGAACTGTATAACCATAGTTACCATGACTTGAACAGAAAACAGCAGCCTGGAGGTAAATTGGCGTGGTACTTGAAAATTCAGGTTAACATACTGTTAACATACAACTCATGGCTTGTGTTAAGGCTAACATTAGCTCACTTTCAACATCTCCCTGGGCAAGCTGCCTGTAAATTTCTCCTCTTTCTGAGGCTTCCACACAGATCTCTGTTTCTGTGCCTGGCACAGTATTTAGAAACAGGCCCTCACCCTCGATCAAAGCAGGTATCCTCAGCATGTTTTTATGAAGATGCTTATGTAGCTACTAACTGGGAAGTCAGCTAACCAAAGCTAACCAAAATATAAGTTTACAGATCTGAGTTTACATCCTCGGCAAAATCCTGATTAGGAATGCAGCGCTGCTCTTTTTTTAATATTAATAAAACAACAAAAAGGCAGTGCAGTACCAGATGCGCTCTGAGTGATCGGGTCCTTTTTTTCTTGTTATTTTATCGACACATAAATAATCAGACTCATTTAATTCATTTGTTTACTGCTCAATCCTCCTCACCACTGAATGATAAAGAGGCTTCTCCAATCTGTTAGAAACACTCATTCTTAATGAGACAATGAATTCAACAAAAATTTTTTTTGCACAATAAAAAAAAAGTCTGTTTTAAAGATGAATATCAGCAGAAAACATTGGCTATTAGTGTAAAAATATTATTTTGAATCTCATATTGGTTGACGTATATATTCAGATTAGCTGTCCAATGCTTCACAACACACATTTGTGTAAATAATTATAATTTATATGATGATAAAGAATTATATACTTTTACACTAAGGGATGTGAGTTTTCTGTGGAAATGTTCTCTTTACAAATGATGTTGATGCTCAATGGGCATTTTGCTCTGTCACATCACCAGCTGAAACAAGCAATATAATAATTCAATATGAAAAGAGTCAATGAAAACTTCCCATTTGCTGTTATTAATACCCAGTGTCTAGTCGGTCCTTCATTGAAAAATGAAAAGACATACGAGAAATGCTCAATCTAAGTGTGCAGTAAGCAATAAGAAATCCAAAGAGTGCGTCCTACAGAAACTCTAATTTCGTCTACAAATACCTCAAGGAAAAGTGCAGGGCAAGAGCACCATCAGTAATGGCTGCTTAGCAACAGCGAGGGAGCATCTTCCACTACATTTAGACATACATATTGTCCTGTCTGGTGGCTTTCCAACACACCTGTTTGTCAAGACGTCCACGCAAGAGTGCAGAAGTGTGCTGACTTTCAAAAAGCAGCCCCGTGCTTGAAGGGTTTTACCTGCAGGCTGCAGTACCACAGCATTTCAACTCAGATGTCACATTTACACCTTTCGCTCCTGGCCGTCTCACAGCACACCATTAAATCTCACCAACACCAGACCCGCAGATATGAACCCATTCATTTCCCTTTCAGTGCAGTTTATTCAACCACTCTCCTCCATTACAGGATGAGGCTAACAGAGTGTAACAGTCAGAGACAAAGGCTCATGTTCCTGTGTGAGCCAGCGCTTTAAATACACAGGTTTATTTACTGTACAGATACAGTAGCTACCGTGAAAACAGCACTGACGGCAACCTGCCAGACAGTAGAGCTCTCTGGGCTGTTTACATCTCCATACAAGAGGGATAATGCTGCTGTTTCTCACACTTCTCTGACTGGGTAGTTATGAAGGTCTCAGTCTCATCTCTGAATTAGTCTGGTCTTGGCCTCAGACAAATAGGACTCTGGATTTTATTTAAAGACCACAGCTGCTTAGATATCATTAAACTGCATGTGCATTGCCATATGTATTTGCGAACATACTATGACTAGATGTAAAAAAACAAACAAAAAAACCCTTGCTTCAAATGTAACCAATAACTTGACCCATTTCTTTTTCATTTGAAAATTTTGTTGCTGTTAAAAGCTCTCAGCCCTCCCCGCCCCCATTCATATGCAGTCTAAATGTGTGAGACAGCAGAGGAAGCTCTGGCTAGAGATGGTAAGAGATGTCCGACAAATCGTCTTTAATTAAATTTGGCTACTTAAACCTCAAAGAGTTCTTCTGTAAAACAGTGTCCAAAAGATAACACACATACCGGCCACTCCAAGACCACTCCAAACTTTTACCAGCACTTAGAAAAGAAACATAAAGAAATTTAAGCTAAGTGTAAGAGACATTAGTAAACCTAGCTAGCTAACATCAGCAATCTGACTCTGTACCATGTATATTATATTTTTAGTTTGGGGGTGAACTGTCCCTTTAAACCACAAAGAGTTCATCTGCAAGCCAGCGTCTAAAAGATATCACAAAGAAGTGTGGAAATTCTGACTGGGACCACATCAAACTTTTATCAGCACTTAGAAAGGAAGCATAAATAAATTTAAGCTGAGCGTACAGTAAGTGATGCCAGCAAGGCAAGCTAGCTCTTCATAAATCTCTTCACCTCTCACTGAATTAGCAAACATTAGCTAGAGGTCACATATTGTGTACACTGTATGTTTCGTGGCTCTAGTTTCAGTTGGTTGCCAGCTATTTAGCTACCTAGCTAGGTGGTCGAACAACCTAATTTGGTTAGCATATATTAAGGAACGTAGCTAATGCAGTGTTAACTTTGTGAGACTGAGTGGGCAGACAATTGTTGTTCCTAAGTTACATTTTCGCTTGTGATTAACAATGACAAGACAGGCAACATAAAGATATGTAGCTAATGTCTATAAAGTTACATTACATCAACATTAGCTAATGTTAGCAACATGCCACGGTAACACTTCCTCTCTTAGCTGACAGAGCTAGAGATGTGACAGCAGAGGGTGGAGACCAAGTTGTAGGAATACGGATCTGTCAGATCAAATTGAGGAATGTCTATTGTTTGCATGTAACACATTTTGTGGTAAGTGTGTCACGCCGGTCTAGTCCTGGTCTTGTTTCGGTCTCACCCTGCCCCTTGGTTTTGGTCATGACTTGGTCTCGGTTGAGGTGGTCTTGACTACAACACTGCTTAATGCTGTAATGGATTCTTACAGTGAACTGCAATCATGTAAACTTGTGGCTGCATTAAAAGTAGAGCTAAAACACTGCACATACATATGTTGTGTATTCAAGTTACATTCATTTGTCACATGGATTCAAATTTCCTGTGCTTACTTCGAAACCATTCCCAGATGACATACTGTACTGTAGGAGATGACATAATTGAACAGACACCGAGCTTTCATGTTATTTGAAGCAAAAGGCTGAGGGCGAAAACTTGACGAGTGCAGATCAAACACAAAATGAAGAGGCTCTACTCGAGTTTCCAGCTGGCAGCGTCATTTCTGCAGTTTGCAGCAAAGCCATCTTCTCAGCTACCCCATGGAGAGAAACCATACGATTGCTGTAAATGCCTGAGGGGAAGGAGGCTCGCTAATGTAAAGGAAGCAATTCCCACTCCCAGAAGAAAGAGATAAAACAAGAAAGTAGCAGCATTTGAGAATAATGGGGACATTATTTGTGATGTTGGAAAGTTGTTACATTGTCTATTAGCAGATTTTCACTATATCAATACACAAATGTTATTTTAGACGCTGATTAAAACTTCTCGGATGCATGCTCTTTCGCCTTCATTTATCTGAAATACCTTAACGGGCACATGTGTTTTGCAGCAATTCTATCAAGACCACTGTTATTGCAGAGCTGAAAGACTCTGATGTGCCTCAATGACCATGTCAGGTAGATATACTGAATTTATAGTTACATTTTAAGGATGATACATGAATGGTAAAACCAAGAATTTCACTGTCTGATTAAGACTTCTCTCTGGATGACACGTTGGACAGCTCATCAGACCAGGAAAAGCAGCAGGATTACAGTATTTAAAAGAAAGACTTTGAAGTTACTTGATTTTCAAATGATGATTATACCCCAGGTCTACTTAACTCCCCCTTTTTTCCAAGTTTCAGTCAGAGGAAAAGGGTCTGAGACAGATATGGGTAGGTAAGTGAATGATTTTAGCAGTAATTTAATTCAAACACCTTTTTGGAAGTGTCATCCTATGAATGATAAATATGACACTGTGTTTAAGATGAGGCAGAAGGAAAATGACAAGGGAAAAAAAAACATGACAAGCCACATATATGAGCTAAATATTTTTAGAATATTACAATGGTGAAGGAGATCTCTGTAAGAGAGGAACAATGTCATGGATGATGATGATGACTCAGCTTTTGACTGTGTGCTAATAGGCTTTCACATCTGCCTATGAATACTCATATTATGTTTGAATAAAATACCGTAGGAAAGGTAAACATTCTTGAATATATTGTTGATTCTTATTATTGAATAGTTTGCCTTTGGTTGATGCAGCTCAGTTTAATGTCTGCTAATCTCTAATGTGCTTGTAATGTATTTTTCAAGCCACTGGATGGAGACAAAATCCAAATTGAATGCTAAATCCAAGTTTATTGCATGTGTCATGTTTGTTAGAAGGGATTCTGAGCAAATTTGCTACACAATAAGGCAGCATCCACAAGACCACAGCAGATCTTGTCATGAACCAACAAGAATCACTGGTTGTCTCTCTGAACATCTCAGCTTTTGGGAAGTGATAGTCCTGGATTCAGTCACAGGGTTTTAGCGATAATGAGAACACTTCCTCATCACTCGCAGTGGAAGGCTACAGCGGACTGTTTCAGTGATGCGGTCCTAAATAGAGGCTGGTGAATTATGACAGCAAAAGGTCAATTTTAAATTCAGGAAAGTGTCAAGCTGTGTTTTGAAATGGTACAAGAACACATAAAATAAGTTAAATAAAAATGAAAGGCTTTTAAACATCACAGTCAAAATATATGAATACAGATATGCATTAAACAAGATACAACAATATTAAAATATTTATCATTATACAACATGGTTCTATTGCAAGATGTAGTTGTTCCCTCTTTGCTAATCATAAAAGAACAGCATTTAAAATTCTATACAGTAGACTGGCTAAAGAGATCAACAAACTATTTTACATGAAGGAGTTTTGAGGACAAAATCAGCAGTTCCAAAGCCAATAACTGTTGTGAAAAATTATACAGTAATTAAAATAATTATTACAGATGTATCATTATTATTATTATTATTATTATTATTATTATAATAATATTAGTAGCAGTAGTAGTATTGTTATTATTATTATTATTATCATTATTAATGCTGCCACTATACTACTACTACTACTACTACCTAATAATAATAATAATGATAATAATAATAAATAATAATAATAATAAATACGTTAGAGTGCTTTTCTAGACAAACCGATATTTAAAAAAGAACAGTTAAGGGATCTATTTCCTTCTTAATTCGGCAGACTGTGATAATTAATCCACTGTGAAAGGGAGATCATTTATTAGCTTTTGCATGTCAGCATATTTAATCAATTTGTTGCCACTTATTCGCGACATTGCAACACTGAGTCATCTCAACATAGCAACACCGCCACACTGTAACAATGTGTCAGTGTGGAATTGCACCATTTGAGTCGCTGCAGTCTGATGTGGCCTGCTTCCAGTAGACATATCTTGGAGTATTTAAAAGGCGTTAAGTTAAATAAACTTAGTTTAGATCTGTTTATCCCTCAACAACACCCCTGAGACCTTGTATCCACACCGACATCCTCCAACTGCCTGCCCCGCCCACGTTTCATCCGCGTTTCTTCCCATTGGTTTCAAATCAGATGAACTACTTGAACCGAGATCTGGTTGGCTCATGGGAATGTCAATCATCCTCCTCACAGTCACTTTATGCTAATCGACGAATAGATGCGGAACAGGGGGAGCGAGAGGAGAGCACAGCGGGCACATCTCGGATAGAGGGGGCGGACGACTGTTGCCCTTCATCATTTTAGCACAATTTTAAATAGTTGCCGGCCGGTTGTATCATTTCACCGAATTGGACTGGCAGCACTGAACCGCTGTGAAAATGGCGCAGCCTGACAGCAAGAAAATCTTCTTTGAGAACCTGTCCGGGGCAGGAAAAGCTATTGCAGTGCTGACGAGCGGAGGGGATGCTCAAGGTAAACTGACACTTTGGTAGAGACTTATCATTGTATCGATGTGAACAGGCCCGTAGAGGGCGAAAAGACACGTCTTCACTGGTGTGATGCTTCACTGTTAGTGCAGTTGAAGGGCTTTTCTTTTTACAGCACTTACAGCACTGCGCAGCAGCTAAGTGGTGAGCGGTACAGTGAGTGTAAAGGTTACGAGCATTCATTGAGGAAGCCCGCCAGTTAGCATGCTAACCTGACACATCCTGCTAATTCGCTAACAGCATCACTCATTGTCATTGATTTGGCATGTTTATCGCCTGGCACCATTATAGCGGTTTAGAGAGCTGTCAAGGTCGAGGCGCGACTTCTTTTCCTGTTCCAAGACCAGAATTTATTGCTGCATCACAACTGCCGACTTCGTGTTGGCATTTAATTAACCCAGACGCTATTAAACTTGGATGAAACAGTGACAGCCATAAATGTAACGGAGGCCACTGCATTGCGGGTTGTACTGACGGACGTCCGGAATGCTGACAAGCACAAAGTGACGAGGAGGATTGAGGCTACTTAATATGTTCATTTTTAGTGAGATGAGAGCTGAGGCTGCGGTTAGCAGCAGTCACAGTGGGCCAGTGGTGGGATGCCTGTATCCTGTGTACGTGATGAGCTGCATACATCCCTGCTGCTACGTCTCTCCCGAGCTTGCGTCATAGAGGAAACCCTAGTCATGTGCTCACCGGCTCCTCCATACAGTTTGAATGAAACACTAGTTATACACGCCAACTACCACAATGTGACTTCAAGATGAAAACCAAAACAGCTTTTCACTTCAAATCTTTATGTGAATTTTGACCTGAATTTGAAGGCGGAAACTAAAAATGACTATTAAGCAACTATTAGTAGTTTCCAGTCATGTGATATTTTAATGTTAGTTTTAGAGATGAAAAAATAATGTACATACATACAAGTATTGAGAACTGGTACTACACCAGTACTGCTTCCTGATAAGTCAGTGCTGAAATATCAATAAGTTCCTGGACAAATGATACTGCTGTCTGTTACATGATTACATAGACAACTGATAGGGTGAAATGTTCAGAAGTGTGGTCTCACTTTACTAAACTGAATGAAAATGCAGCTAAATGTAATAACTCAGGAAACAGTTTAATTTATTACTTCTGAAAAAAGTAATAATGAAGTAGCTTGAATCTTTTCACATCTTTGCATGTCATGTCTTTATTTCTTGCACCAAATTATGGTGAGTAGTGTCAATTAAGAGGACCGATAAGTATCTGTATTGATACTGATATAAATAAAATCCTGACAATATGCAAGCCTACAAAAAAATATACACAATTTGCAATATTGTAACAGGCTGAGGCACCGAAGACATTATGGCGTATGTTTCTGGTTATGGGCTTCCTCTAAACCAGTGGCTCCCAAACTTTTTCTGACATGCCCACTGTTAGAAGCCAGAAAAAAGTTTTAACACCTCCATCCCACAATTGTTAGCAATTATTAATACTTGGGAAAGCAAGTGATAAAGAAAGGATTCAAGTTGAATTTTAGTGAACCAAAGGTTAGCATGATAGCATCAGCGAACTCTTGTTTATTTCCCTACATGAATCATATTCATTCAGCTTTGGTTCACTCTTTATTTCTCCCCTTGTCATCCACGTCCCCACCTGCAGTGATGCTATGCCTGCCCCCCCACCAGGGGGGCCCAATCCTTAGTTTGGGAACCACTGCTCTAGATGTTCTGATAAGTCATGCTATGGCTATTTAATGGAATAAACTAAAATTAAATCTATCATAACACTGATTTTTGTAAGATGTTGGTGTATTGATGCATTGGGATATAGTATATGTGTCTACTAAACTATGGAAAAACGCTTATTTTGTTGTATAGTTAATGTAATAGACCTTTTTCACGGCAGCCATATTGATACGCAACAGTAGGGTAAACACTGGTGTTACTAATGATACTAAGTAAGGTCCCTTTTAGGGCTGCATGATATGGTAAAAAACAGAATCATATAGTGAATATTTTGACAGATATTGCCATTGTGATATGATTCATGATTAGTAAGATTGATCAGTTCTGCATCACAATTTTCATTTCCCCAAAAAAACAACTGTTAATTTGCAGGCGAGGGCAACTCTGCAGCACTATAATACTTAATGAAAATGCAGTTTTCTCCCACATTTTTCCTTTTACAAATCATTGTAATACGGCCATATTGCAATTTTACTACTGTAAAGAAGATCTGCAGAGGTCAACCTGTGCCTCTTTTAGCTTGCATTCTCCACTTTCTGCACCTCCCAGACAACACGAAGCAGGACTGCACTTCTCTGCATGTTGATTAGCTGCCAGGTTACACATGTATTGATCTGCGGTGGGTGGTTTTAGAATTAGAGCTCCCTGTTGGCACACACATGAACACGTACACTCTCAGTGAAAGAAATGCATGGAATTGGCCCCAGAGCAAACCAATGAGGCTGAGGCTGAGGCATGCAGCATCGCATGAAAGGAGCTGAATGTCAGTGTCAGGGGGCATTGTGTAGCCTTGGCTTAGTCTTTTCACTCATTCTGCATGAGAAAGTGTCAGTCCTGCAGAAAGAGATGGCCATCTAAGCTGGACAAGAAACACCAAAGATAAATTTCTTCGATGCCTTTAAATTTAAACTCTTCCCTCTGTTTCTCAGTCTTTACACTTCTTCAGTCTTCTGATTGTGATTAAACCAGGCTGTTCATTTGAACAGTTACGTAACAAGACTATAGGTCATCGGTTGTTTCACTGGACAGCATGGTGACTGGTTTGTCACTTTCAATTATGGCTGCTTTGTTGATTCTGTGACATTCCAACTGTGAAAGTTTTTTTTTTTAACTTCTCAGTATAGTTTACCTTATCAGTTTCACTGTCTTTTCACTCTCATTGCCGTCTTCTCCGCTGCCCCAGTGGCCTGAACCTTTGTGTTGCTTAGTAACGGTGCTGCTTGGCTGCCGTTAGAGCTGCAGTGTTCAGCAGTTTGTGCAGAGAAAAGGAAACCCAGTCCTTTCTTCTGTTTATATCTCCTCCAGTCAGCCAAGTTCCTGTCAGCCTCCTGTGGCGAAAGCATTCTCTATTAGTCCCACAGTCAGTGTGTTTTAGCTAACCTGCCATTGACATTCAAGTCACAGAGCTGCGTTTTATTGGTGACTGAGTTCACTTTGGCTAACCACAAAGTCACTGTGAAGCAGAGGGAGGAGCTGGTAAACCTTTTGACCAAAAATGGCAGTAGTAGCTGTAGTGAGAAAAGATTTTGGCCCAAGCAACAGATAGACAGTATAAATACTGAGGCTGCACTTACACACACTAACACATTGTCACATTCAAGGCACATGAATAATTAGCTGAGGAAATTAGATTTTTATTGCCGCAGTTGTTTTTGATAGAGATTAAATAAATATCCATGCAGCAACTGTGGAACAGCCATAGAAATGAGTATTGTACAATAATTTGCTACAGTTGAAACATGTATTTACCCTCTTAGGGCTTAACTATACTCCGCTCATCACTGCAGTGTTGCACAGAGTTTGTTTTATTGTTAAGATTACTTTTCTGTGTTCTATTTTGTCCCCAGGAATGAATGCTGCTGTACGTGCTGTTGTTCGAATGGGATTATATGTGGGAGCAAAAGTTTATTTCATTCATGAGGTGAGCCCATACTTTGTCATGACGTTATTAAGGCCTCTTTATCACCGTTCATAGTTCATTTTTTTGTACAGTGGTAATTGCATGGTGTTACTACAGTATTTTTTGTTATTAGTGTGGTGATTTTTGTGCTATTATTATGATCTGTTTGTTTTTTTGGTTTGGTTTAATTTTGGGGGTTTTGTTCACTGTATGTCTCTACCTCTGTTCTTTGTGTATGCACTCTATAATAAAAATAAACTAAACGTACAAACAAAAAAAATTATTACGATGGTATTTGTGTAAAACTTGTGTAAAATGTCAAATCAGCTCTACTCCACTGCAAATGATACACCCTCAACACAGGCAGAGCTGATCATCGCAGCAACGCTATTCCCACAGTTTGCAAACGACACACACTCAGGAGCTTTACTTCAGTCTTGTCAGGCTGCAGCCTTTATTCTACAGCTGCAATTATTAATCGACAATTATTAACTGATTATTAAATTAATTGCCAACTATTTTGGTAATCAATAAAACAGTTTTTTTCAGTATTTTTTTTGAAGAACTGACTAACTTGAAATTACACTGTACACCTTTACTGCCAGACTGACAACTTCACTGCTCACCTTTTCCTCCGCTTAGCGCGCACTGACCGTCACTCTCTGCGACCTGCTTTCTCGTGCTCGCTCACAATGCTATACTCCTCTGATCATCAGTTGTCTGCAGTGTTTGCTGGCTGACTTTTATCATCAGGACTAAGCCCAAAATACTCCCAAACAGTGGCAGAAGCATTTTTAATTTTTTTCTTCTTAGTCTTGTAACTTTATCCACCAGGACACCATGTTGCAGACTGACATCTAGTGGCATATGCTGCACACTACAGTACTTAACCTCAATACAGCATCTCTGCACCGAGTTAATAAAAAGAGGAACATCTGTATGGTTTTGAAAATCATCAGGATTTTTGAATACCCTGGTACTGTAATACCTTTATATAATACCCAAGCCTCAACCTTTTTAATATAAATTTTAGCATATCTTTTATGCAGAACACTTCAGGTGCAATGCGTATTTTTTAAAACTTTTTTAACAGCTTAGATACTTGATACAGTGACTTGTGTTTTTAATTGATCATTTGATGAAGGGACAGTTGTTCTTGCACTGCATACAACAGCAGGCTCTCGGCCCACATCTCTGAACACAGGGATGTTTATTTTCACATAGCAGATGTTAGAGTAGCACTGGAGAGAGACGTGCTCAGCATTTTCATCCTGTGATCCCTGCACATCTGTGCATGTCATGGACCTCCTTGCTCAGTGTGCTGTTACATAACTGACTTGAGGCTTCAGCAGATGCTTCATGTGAAACTCCCCTCCCACTCAGGTACCGCTATACTCTGCGTGTTCTCCTGCACACTTCTGCAGGAACAACTTTAATCCATCCATATTAAACTCTTGAGTTTCACATTTATATACTGTATGTGTACTGTTCTGTTCTGTTTGACTGTTAGCAGGTTGGTGACGATCTAATGATGCAGTTTAGATTCCATATTGTTCCAGCTGTTAACCTAATGTTGTTTGAAGTATCTGTTTGGAACTGTCTTGCATTTATTTACTAAGAAGGTTCATCTTTTTTTTTTTTTTTTAAATCAGGGGTATCAGGGTATGGTGGACGGTGGAGAGAACATAAAAGAAGCATCATGGGAAAGCGTCTCCAGTATGCTACAAGTGGTGAGTTATTATCATGGGCAGCTTTACAGATATCTAATGTTATATTCAAACATTATAAAATAAAAGTACAATCACCTTTACCGTTCTCAAACTTTTCATGTTAGAGGACTTTAAATGAAAAACAGAGCAGGGCATTAAAGAGGAACATGAAAGCCATGTAGCTCAAAGATAAAGCTGTTTTGTGGTTACAGAGGTCATCCTCTCATCTCATCTCAGCAGCCAGTGTGTGTGTGTGTTCATCAGCTGTTTTTACTTTAGTGTTAAAGTGTCCTCAAGCAAGACACTGACCACCATACTGCACAAAATACACAGAACTGAGGTGTAAAAGGAAGCTGAGTGACTTAAAGTCACAAGAAAAAGAGAACGTATTAGGCTGAAGACATTTTCACACTTGTCGTCATCAGGGTGGGACTGTTATCGGCAGCGCCCGCTGCAAAGAGTTTCGTAGCCACGAGGGACGCCTGAAGGCTGCTCACAACCTGGTGCAGCACGGCATCACCAACCTGTGCGTGATCGGAGGAGACGGCAGTCTGACGGGAGCCAACCTCTTCAGGGAGGAATGGAGCGGGCTGCTCGGGGAGCTGGTGGAGCAAGGTACTGAGTGGAGATGGACCTTGTTTTTACCCTGATACTATTTTCTTCATTTAGAGTGTGCTGCTCACTCTGCAGAAAACCCTGCAGTAATTGTATGTTGTTAGAAACCACACTGGTCACCAACACAGACTTTGTTTCCACACTGACTCACTGCAGTACCTGCCAGTATTAGCAGACATTTCTGTTTGTCTGTTCGGAACACCATCTATTAGCTTTTCTATAACTACTGTTTGTCCTCCATTCTCATTCTGGCTGTTGCCTTAAACTGTCATTTTATATGAAACTCTGCCTCTTCGTTTTGTTTGATTTGCACACAGTAGTCGATGTCATGTCATCCTCTAAAAATCCTGACTGTTAGCAGGGTCCAACAATAACGTTTTGTGTCACTGGCCCAGTCGAGCAAGTAGGTCAACAATTTACTGGGACTGCCAGGGTGCATAATTAACTTTTTTGTCCACCAGCCAAATGACAAGTGAATGTTCAACAGCATTACTATTGTTATACAATACCCTTATGTAGTGTGAAGCCACAAGCTGCACAAGCTACCAGCCACTTGCATACTTCAATAGCATTTAGCTGATGGTTGGTGCTGATTTTGTTCCCTGTCTTCATTGAAATACAACATGCAAATCAGTGCAGCAGTAATATTAATCCAGCAACATCATAAACACTGACAGGGACCACTACACTGCAGAATAAGTACTCTGATTTTTTGACTTTTATTATACATACTTGCATACTTTTACTTAAGTAAGGTTTTGATAGGAC
>JAJHUR010137912.1:0-27358 GCA_027495735.1 Lutjanus campechanus
CCAACTCCAGTTCTAAACCAGCACCTCGGTCAGGGACACTGGCGGGACCAGAGCACCCAGAGGAAACCCATGCATGGGACACGGAAGCTCTAAACATGCTGCAGTGGGACATAGTGGGACAGTAACAACAGATACTGTATCACTCTCTGGGCCCATTTGTTGCTTTGGCTCAATAATTAGCATACTGAGAGTGAAAACAAAGAGGAGCCAATGGGACCTGAGGGTGACTGCTCTCTGTGGCCCATTTTATCACTAACAACAAAGACCAAATATTTATGGACATTATTTTTGTTGACATGCCAAGAATAGCTTGAATGGTAGATGCATCACTTACAGCGCTTTATTACATGGCTTTGTTAAATAGTCATTTCTGACTCGATTCAGTCAATGACAGCATTCTAAGTGCATTCTCAGGGCTTGTGTAAAAAACGTGTGCAAACTGATCTACTAACGCTGCGCACTGAGGATCGCGTCTTTCAAATGTGCAGGACAGCACGTACTGTCCATTGAGTGTGTTTGCCAATGAATATGCAGTATAGGGTGTTTGTACACTGGTGTGCAAAACACTGGGAGGAAATGCAAATAGGTTCATTTAGCACATGAACTGCGATTTACCAAGCCTGAACATAATTTGCGCTGACTGTGACTGCGTCTGTATTTAGTATGTTTGAAAGGAAGGTGCTAATCAGCCCAGTGGTGCGCACAGATGGCTGCTGTTATTGTGGTGAGGAGGAGACACTCTGGTTTAAAGTCATTTCTCATGAGCTGTCTGGGTGATGCATTTATTTTTATTTCTATTTTCATTGAATAATCCTTAACGCAGAAAAACACCATGATTAAACATGAATTTATTGCAGCCTATTTGCAGCCAAACAAAACTGAACATTCACAGCCACTGTAGCCTAAAGAAAATTAACACTGACCTTTATTATGTCCTTCCCAACTGGGTTTTTTCCCCCAGCGCGATCCTCTCCTCCAGTCCCTCTCCAACTGTGAGATCGCTCGGATTGAGAGACCTCAACACTGACTGTACCCCGTCTTCGATCCCTCTTGTCAGGGCGTTTATGGCCATTGTCAGACCAGATGCAGCACTGACCAGCTGCCTGGTGTGTGTAACAATGGCCCAAGTGTCCCACCTGAGTGCTCAGGCCACAGAGGACACAGCTCGCACCCCCAGAGCACTGGATTTATTTATCATTAGTAGTATTTATTTATTTATTTTAAGTTTTATTATAAGCCAAATTTTCTTTTTTTCGACTTATAGCTTGCCATCTTCTCTTAATTTCATCTGTTGTTCTTAACTTTTTCACTGTAGCTCATCAATATGTTTTTCTGCCTCTTCCACTAACACCTCCATGGGATCGAATTTCATTTAGCGCTTGCAGTCATTCTGCTTTCCATCCAAACTCCCCATGTTGAAAACCTGTAACACACGCAAAACTCTCATTTAAATCCTGCTGTCTCCACAGTGTTTGCACCTGTTGTCACTTACGCAATTATTCTTAGTGGATCACCCACAAAACACACACCAACCAAACGTGCAAGATGTTAGAATACACGCAATTTAGCACTCTTTGTTTGGGATCTTGGTCAATCAGGCCCTCGGAGGTACAAAAATGCTAACTAGAAATTCAGGCAATCCAGCACAGACTGTACACGCCCACACAGTCCTGACAGGAGGTCTAATTAGTCATTAAAATCACCTGTGTGAGTTACCATGGGTGTGTATTGTCTGTGAGGAATGCCCCTGTCAAACCAGACATGCCGCTGCCCAGTGGGGAGATCTAAATGAGCACCAGTGCTGCCCAACAGACCTTTTTCATGGCATAGTAGAGTAAACACAGGTGTTCGCAATAATCCTAATTAAGGTCCCATTCAGGTCAAACAGAGTCATGGTGCTGCTATTTTGCATGTCTGCTGCACCGAATGGAAGAGAATCTTAATTAGTATCATTGCAAACACCTGTGTTTACACTATTTCATACCAATATGGCTGCTGTGAAAAACATCCTTTACTAAATCATGAGGGAAACTCGTGGTCTTGTTGCCCACCTTGGCCCAGTCAACAGTCCAGCTGGGGCTGTATTGACTTCCTAACTTACAGATGCTATCTCAACTGTTTGGTAACCATGGTAACTGCACACTAAAACCAAATGCTCACATTAATTAATTATAATAAGTAGTGAAAACTTAAAACGTTTAAGTTTAAGCTTTACCAAACATGAAATTATTGTTTTTTCATACTGTTAAAATTAATCCAAAAATTTCATGATTTCATGGCAGTTGCCATCACTAGACTTTTGAGATTTGAAACTCCAACTCTCTTAACTTTGAGAAAGTTTTGAAACTTTGAAACTTTTGAAATAATCGAAACAAAGTTTTGCTGACTTCTTTTTACTATTCTTCTTCAGATAAAATTGAATTCTGTGATTTGTTTGGTGAGAAACCACCCAAAAAATGGAATTTTAAAAACTGTTCTGCTTCTGCACCTGATTGGTCTTTGTCTGGATGCTTGAAAATTAGATTTAAAATGATCTCAACAAAATATTATTAGTTGGTAAAACTTTTTTTTAAAACCTGAGTTGGGCTCATAAATGAGATACATTGGATTAAGCTGACTTGAAATTTTAAGTTTCCTTATCTTTTCCATTTTTACAGTGTGTGTGTGCAATGAGAGGTGTGAATGAAAATACTGGGTTGCAGGTTTAGTGAAAAAAGCCTTTACAGATGAACAGTCATTATATCAACTGTCCTATACTTAACTACTGTAACTTAAGCTGGGCAAAGTGTGTCGCACAAGCATCCTAACATCCCGAAATCTTAAACGAACTCCCCTAAGTTTAGGATAAATGTTAAGCTGTCCCAAACAGCTTAACACCTCCAACTCATCTGCGAAACATTTTTGTTCCATTTTTTGTATGTTTCAATTAGGACTGAACAATATGGTAAAAAAAAAAAAAAAAAAGTCATATTGTGATTATTTTGACTAAAATTACAATGGTAATATGTGATACATTTAGTGGGAATGATCACTTTTGCATTAGAATTTAAATTTTTTACTGTAAAAACAAAAAACAAAGAGGACTATTAAGATCATGATTAGATGACATTTGTTGGTGCCTGCACCAAAAACGTGATCTTTCATCTGAAGAACTGGGACATTTTGGTTCTGCAGTTCGGATATTACACTTGGCCATATTGCAATTTCAATAATATTGCAATTAATTGTGCAGCCCTAGTTTCGATGTACAATATCTTTTAATGTTTTTCAATGAGAAAAATCAAAGGTTATAAGATTGTTAAAGGGACATTTAACCCAAAACCCAAAGTACATTTTTCTCCTGACCTGTAGTGCTGTTTATCCATGTAGATAGTTTTGGTGTGAGTTGCAGAGTTTTGGAGATATCAGCTGTAGAGATGTCTGCCTTCACTCCAATATAATGGGACAAAATGGCACTCGGCCTGTGGTGCCCACAGCACCAAAATTAGAAAGAAAGTAGTTCCAGTAGAAAGTAGTTGGTCTGTGGATTATCTTGAGTAACCAGGTCATGTTTTTTGAAAAGAGACACTGGTGTTGAGTTTTTCAAATGTTTTTTTTTTTTTTAAATCTTTAAGCACCACAAGCTGAGTGCCATCTAGACCCATTATACTCAAGAGAAGGCAGACATATCTATGGCTGATACCTCCAAAATTCTGCAACTCACACCAAAACTACCTACATGGATAAACAGCACTATAGGCCAGGGGGAAAATATGTATTTTTGATTTTGGCATGAACTGCCCGTTCAAGCTTGAGGCAGTGAGAAAAGTAACATTGGTTGCCTGGAAACAGACATAAAAGTTGATAAGTGATGTTGAATTGAGTATTTAGGATTTTCTTACCTGAGATGAGACAGAATGAAATAAGACAAGATTCCTAAAGTTAGTTAGTATTTGCTTCTGAAATATCAAATTGGGAAGGAATATTTTTAGATCTTACTGGCATGGGCATGCTAACGATATTTTGAATGGTGGAAGCCCCTGCTCTTTAGTTTTCCTCAAAGGAAAAGAGTTTGATCAACCTGGATGTCTGCATATACACTGTACATAGTGGCTGAACTTATTTAAGATGCTATAAGGCACGCCTGTGAGTAATTCTTAATTGGACACACTCCTGCCTAATAGGGTTATCTACAGCCCAGCTTCCATCCCATTATTAAAATGGCCCACATGGGTATTGTGGCTGTATATTTTATAATCACCCTCCTCTAACAGCTTTCAGCAATTAGACGACTTTAAAGGTCCAGTGTGTAAGATTTAGAGGGATCTACTGTACGGGCAGAATAGTGCAGAAATGGAATATAATATTGATAATATCACCCATTCTTCAGATTTGGCACAAATCATGTCCTAAATAAACTTAAAAACAACAACAACAACAACAATAATAATGATAATAATAATAATAATAATAATAATAATAATAATAATAATAATAAATCCTATTAAATATCTAATTGATTTTTTCAGTGAAAATGTATTATTTATCGGGGCGGACGTTTAGTTCAGTTGGTAGAGCGTCCGACCCATGTATGGAGGCTGTTAGTCCTCTGCAGCAGCTGCTGGTTCGACTCCCGCCTGCGGCCCTTTGCTGCGTGTCATCCCCTCTCTCTCTGCCCCATTTCCTGTCTACTCTCCAGCTGTCCTGTCTAATAAAGGCAAAAAAAGTATTATTTATCTATATGTATGTATGTAATTTATGCAATGTTTTGGTTTGCTTAAATCTTTTTTTTTAATTTCTAAACTTGCTCTGTGTCAGAAAACAGCCTTGTCTCAGACAAGAATTTATAACTTCAAACAATTTAAAAATGCGTTAAAAGCTGGCCCAGATTTCCATCAGCTCTGTCAGATCTTTACAAAATCGAAAGATTTAATCAGGCATAAAAAGGGTCAGCTATACCTGAAGGACCCCTGTCTTACTTCCTGGTTTTAAAAAAAAGGCAGGAATACTGCTCAAGCACTGGTAAACTTTCTATTTTTTTTGACAAATTACATAATATTACTATGTATGTGTTTAATGTATGTGTCCCAACCAAAACATGTCAACTCTGCAGCCCTTCTAAATCAAAGCTAAATAAGAATTATGGTTTAAAAATGTGTATTCTGATTAGCAGTAAGAGAACTCTGAGACACTTTAAAAAATAAAATGACTGCTCACTACGACTATGCTGTGAAATTATAAAAAAACATTTTGTAAGATATCAGCTTTGTCAGTTGATGTCTACATTTAAGAAAATATTTAATGATGTTGGCATGTTACAAGGTTTAAGGAGAGTTTGAACTTTTAAAATATATTTTCCATCATAACTGAAGAGTAAAAATCAAAAACCCCTCAAAATACTTTAAAAAAAATCATATTCATAAGTATGCAATCATTTGTGTATAATCGCCTGAAAATAAGATTGATTGTGTTTTGTTTTGAGTGCTGGTTGTGCATGTGAATGCCAATGCGTGATTGAAAAGCAAGTCTATCTCCAGCCTTAGAATGAGGTCAGGTCCTCTTCCATGGAGGCTGCCATGTTGCACCGCCAAGTTTCTACAGTAGCCCAAAATGGACAAACCAAGCACTTGAACAATATGGTAACTCACACAATAGGGCTATTGTGTGAGTTAATTACTCTACTTTTACGTGTTTGGAAGGGGAGGGTGAGGCACGATGTTTGCAGTTTACAACCTCACTAGATCCCACTAAATCCTACACATTAGTCCTAGCCCTATCTTACTCAATACTCAATTCAACATCACTTATCAACTTTTATGTCTGTTACCAAGCAACCAATGCTGCTTTTCTCACTGCCTCAAGCTTACAGGGGCTGTTCATATATCTTACATATTATACATATTTTCCCCCTGGCCTATAGTGCTGTTTATCCATGTAGGTAGATTTGCTGTGAGTTGCAGAATTTTGGAGATATTAGCTGTAGAGATGTCTGCCTTCTATTGAGTATAATGGGGCTGAATGTCACTTGGCTTGTGGTGCTCAAAGAGTTAAAAAAATATATATATTTGAAAAGCTCAACACCAGTGTCTCTTTCCAGAGATCATGGCCCAGTAACTCAAGATAATCCACAGACCTTGTTGCGAGCAGTTTCTTTCTTACTTTCTTTATTTCCAGTAGATTCTACCATAGATAAAATAAGTACATTTTGATTTTGAGGTGAACTGTCCCTTTAAGTTCTGCCATTTTCACTCTGTTCCTGCCACGTTTCATGCACACGCACTAACCTTCAATAAAGAGTCAGATGAGGTAAAAGTTGTGAATACTTTTTTTTATTTTCTTTAAACTTGTGCATCAACTTCAAAGGGTAAACTGTGTGCACTCCATTTTGTTTTCACAACAAGTTCAAAATTAGTTAAGTGTTCATTATTTTTTTTTAAATACATCTTTTTCCTTTTTAAAACCATTTACACACGATTGCTCAGCACTGGATTCTAGCAGTCTATCAGTAATCATCGGGGGTGTAGAATGATAAGCATCACCAGCTGTCCTCCTCCCTCCCCTTCCCTCCGTGTGTGTACACTATATATTTGCTCTACCCAGTATTATCATTACTCTTCTTTCATGTGAAGTAAAAATATCTTTCTTTAAATATGATTCCTTTACATGATAAAAATAGTTTCTTTTTTCTTCTTCTCCAAAACAACATTATGTCACTGATGCTTACCAGAATGCTCTGTACTAACAGCAGTACTAATAGTACTAATTGGTGTGAATCTGCTCCATGGAGGATGGGGTGCACCCTGCACTCTTGGGTGTGTGTGTGTGTGTGTGTGTGTGTGTGTGTGTGTGTGTGTACGTGTATTTGTGTGTGTGTGTGTACATGTGTGTCTAGTGTCTAGGAAAGCCTCACTACCAGCCCGGAGTACCACCCCTCTGCCACGGATGACACTCCTCATGGTGCGTTTCGTGTTGATAAAAATCATTACAAAATTTTGATTCTCTTCGTACAAAAACACTTTTTCATAGAAATTGCATTTGCACAAGTAAATGTGGAGCTTTGCTGCCAAAGAAAGAAAGGAAAGAAAAAAAGCCACAGGAGTACAAAATGAAACTGGAGACTCGACACTGAGCAAATGGAAAGAAACCGTGTATACCCATAAAGAGTTGACATGAGGTGTATTTACGGCAGTAGTGAAAGTCCAGTCCGTAGAGATATAAATAAGGAGTTTTTATAAATAAAACAATAAATACTTTGAATAAATAGAGTTTGTGTGTTGTGATTGCTGTGAATTTAGACTTCCAAGGTTCCTCCTTATTGACATTAGGGGTGTGTACCTCCATAGAATCCTCTATATGTGAGTACTGGCTGATACATGTACATCGACAGTTCAATATATTGCCCCTACTCCTGCAATCTCTGCTTGTATTTCACCATATACTCTAAAAATCACCCCCGTCCCTCCCCCCACCCTACATTTAAGACTAAAAGTGTTAGTACTCTGAAACACAAATAAATGATATCACTTATTGCCTGATGGATGATATACAGTATATCCATTTTTGATGTTGATCAATATCATATGTGACTAAGCAATGCCTCTCTATACAGTGTGGGAGCAGCCGAGCTCGCCTTCGTCATCGTCGTCATCGTCGTCGTCTTCTGGGCTTTGGGTTGAATTTAGTCAAGAGCCCGTCCGGTCCTTTTATTCACACCTTCTGAAAATAAACACCTTTACAAACTTTTCTCCATGTTACCCCAGTTAGCGTCTATATATTCGCTCATAATCTCTTGATGCTGCTCGACCAGCCTCTTCTGAGCTGTGCGGTGAAAGACTGACCGAGCAGCAGCTAAACACGATAGGTCCAATTTGTTTTTGTTTTTTTGTTCTTTTTTGTTTTTCGTCCCACTTAAAATTTATCTCCAGACTCTCTCCCTTTCTTCGACTCCTGGGTTTTGTTTTTTTGTTTTTTTTAAATCCTGGCACCTGCAGTTCGCCGCCTTGCCAAGGTGGTAAGAGTAATGAGGTAACTCGCTGAAATTTCACCCAGGTTCAAGTTATTTCCACAGGAAATATTGTTGAATCTCTTATCCCTAGCTATTTATAAAGAAACAAGAATGATGTTTCGTCAATGAACTCTGCTCCATGTTCGAAATAACCCGACTGTCAACCGTCAACAACCCCCCTTACCATTTACCCCCACCCCTTTCCCCAGTGTCTCTGCACACCTCCTCGCTGCAGGAGAGAGGGTGATAAAGTGATTGAGTTTCCCATTTTAGGCCATGGTCTCTTTCCCTGGCAGTCTGCGGTCGTTGAAGGTGTGCATGTTGATGACCTCCTCCGTTTTCACCATGACGGGCGGCTGGGGCTTGTGTTTGAGCCGGCGCTGGCACTTGAGGGAAACCCGCAGCTCGTCCACCATGGCACTGCAGAAGGACCTCTGCAGAGGGGAGACAGAGAGAACAGAACAGAACGGGTTTCAGACCGCTTTTCCCCCGTCCAAATCTTACGGGCATAGAGGGAAAAAAAAAAAAACAAGCCTGCTCTCCCCTGTGGGCAGCCTCACCACCCACCAACTTGGCTCGGGGCTGCCACAGGGGAAAATGGTGAAATATACAGTGTAGCAGGCTGGTGAATGGAGGGGATGCTGGATGGGAGGAAGGAGGATGGAGGGAGGTGCAGGTCCATAGGCTGTGTAGTAGAGTGCAAAGTGTAATGGTGTGGAATTACTCAGCATCGTGTCAGAATCCATCAGTGGTGAGTTTGTGCTTGCTGCTGCTCATGCAGGGCTTTTTATTCTACATTTCATAGCTCCAAACTGCTGTATATTATTCATCTGCGATGTCCAATAAAGTGCATCTATCTATCTCTTCTAAATTAGCTAGCGATCCCCATTATTCCTTTCCACAGTCTCAAAGGAGGAACACCTTTCTTTTAAAACTCTTTCTCCAGACAAAAACATCATTTTTCGCAGTTCTGCAAAACCCCAGATTACATCCAATTACTTTTTAACTCTGCAAGCTCATGTTGATGCATCTGGCACCTGTCACAGATCAAACTCGATTGGCCAGACTAAGATCCAGGATAGATGGCCAATTGGGTTTGATATGATTACTGTACTGAGGAGTGTGTCTTATTGGCTTATTGGCTGTTGAGGTATTTTCATAAACAACCAAGATGGCTGCCACTGATATGGAACTGTTTCTGTTGAATCTGCCATCACAGCAGTATTAAACAAACTCTAAAAGAAGAACAAACTGCACTTTTGATAATTTGTTGATGAAAAATGGTGTTTTCTGTCCTTTCAACAGGATTTAGTAAGTTTATTTTACCAACTAAACCATGTAACCTGTTTCATTGCTCTGATTGGTTGTAGGTCTATGCAACTGACTGCTCTGTGGTCCAATGACAGTTGAGTAAGCTTAACTTACTCCTTTCCTGTGAGCATAGGTTGATGCTAGCATTAGCTAAAAACACTTCTATGCCTATGTACAGTACAGTTGCCACAGCTGCTGACCTCTACTCCTCTTCAAATTAATTTGCAATGCCAACATTTTACGATTCATTTTTTAGGCGCATCCTTTCTATACTATCTGTACATAGTAACTACACTTAGGAGAAAATCATGGCTATGGCAAATGCAAGGTAAGTTAAACAGTACGATTCTAGCACTCTATTACTATTTACTAAATTTGACAAGAATTGTCAAAGGTCAGTGTAATTCCTCATTATACATGGCTGTTCTTCTTGTACGTATGGATACAGACATAATGGCAGTGTTATAGGATCTTATCTAGCTGGTAAAACCAGAGCTCTGAATGATCTCTCAACGGTGACTGTTTTAACTCAAATTATGATCTTCCCCCAACTCAATCCAAGTGCTGTTTGTCCCTAAACCCAAGCAGATCTTAACCACTGTGTTTCCACATTATAAAACATAATTACCTTGTGCAACATGTACAATGAAGGAATCTCATGAGAGTTTTGCAAATCAAGGATTCCCACCTAGATATGACTGCATTATAGCACTAATTGGGTACCTTCTTCAACAGAAGCAAAGTAAGATTCCTCATCGCTGCTAACTCTCACTCTTGGACAGTGGAAGGTGTAGACAGAACAAATGTAGATGCCAACCAAGGTGGAGTTTCTAATGTATGAGAACAGGATCCCCAACTGGCTTCCCACTAGCCAACACTGTCAGCTGTATTCAGTTGGGCTAACTGACCATGGATTTATACCTGACTACCAGATGCTTACTTCAGGCTGGATTGGTAGAACTTTGTACATTGAACTATCAGAACCTACTTTGAGGATCAGTCGGTACACTCAGTTGCTTCCACTCTATTGCTCAGTGGGTGACAGTGCTGCCCTTGAGACACTGTATCTCCATGTGGCATAATTTTTCGCAGTGTAATGTGGGCATGGATGGGAAAAAGAAAGTGAGCCCACTATACCACAAAGTCAGTATTTAGACCTTGCCAGTGCTTTTGCAAGTTTTAGATTCACAAGTTTTACTTCATTTCAGGTCAAGAATTCACTGTTAGGTCAAACTTATACATTTTTATAGAGAGAGGTCCCCATAAATAATGAGAATATGCATGTGTCCACTTCCATGACAACTGAGCAAACTTTATTTCCTGCGATACAGTCAAACCCTGCAGAACAAGTGAGTTTAGTGGAGATCGTTTTGTCAAATGATAAAGCCACTCTGACAAGACCAAAAGTGGATACAAAATTAAAAAGTTCCTAGTGTCTGAAAGTTAATGTCTTGTCTTACTACACTGAGCAGAGACCACAAGCTGTCCAGAGGAAAGAAAGGAAAAAAATGCAAAAATCTGAACAAATAAGTTGTTTGTTAATGGACTCTAGAACCACACATTTTGTTTTTTGATTTGACACCACTACTTTTTCTGTGCCTCAAAGACTTGCTGTATGAAGTGACAAGTTATCTATTCACAAGTTCATTTTATTAAGTCAGCCCTGTTTCTATGTATGGTAGTTTGGGGACAGTTTACTTACTTACTTAACTCCACCTGTTTTCCTTTCAAACCTCATCTGGTTTTAGGATGTCCCTATAAAGAGGGAGCCGTGGCACCAGAGTTGAGAACTTGAGCTGCACGACTTGGGCTCCAGTCAGGTTACAAATGGGAAGACTTTATACTCAACGACAAAATCAAAAAAGATGTGCAGCTTGACTTGGACTTTAACATCAATGACACGTGACTTCACTTAGACTTGAACCTTCCCTCAGGCCCAAAGATTAAAAAGTCTGTTGTTAAAGCTGTTAAAGTCCACACTTAATTCTCCAGATCTATGTGGTTTGAACCAATCTGACTGCATCCAATTAAATTGCAGGAGAACCATGAAGAAATAACATTACATGAAAGCGTTCCAAGTGGGGAAAAATTATATCAAAGATCATTTGTTTAGCATACAAAACTATGTCATGGTCGACAAAAAACAAATTGCAGCAAGAAAAAACATTCGGGTCAGAAATTATAGATCGAGATGCAACAACTTTGTTTGACATTTACATTTGAACAGAGAACGTCAAGCTGAGACTTTGTTGCTAAACTGGCATTACATTTGGTGAAGAGTGCATTATGACTTGAAGGACGAACTGTTTTTAGTACTTGGTTTAGTACTTGGACTTGACTTAGGACTTGAGTGCACAGACTTGAGACATACTTGTGGCTTGCAAAACAATGACTTGGTCGCACCTCTGTGCTGCTTCTCAATATTGTAATCAGTCTTACTTTGTCAGTGTTGACTGTTGACTGGAGAGGAAACAAAAATGTCAAGAACGTTGACCTTGAAAAATGGGTTGGAGGTGAAGCAAGCGTGCAAAAGTTTGCAAAAACAGAACCAGGATGAGCATTTTTTCAAATGTGCAACACGGCCGGAGCAGGTTGGGACGTCTTCATTGGTAAACACGGGAGCAATACGATGCTCACTTGCATTGCTTCGAGTAAGGAAGTGGTGTGAAAGTTTGTTAACCCATTCACTCACCCCAACCCTCTCCCTTTATGGACTTTGTTTTTACATAATGTCGCCTGATTTCCCCCTTTATTTCTTTCATAAATGCCATGGTGAGTAGAGGGAATTCTGGGGCACTTGCTGGAACAGCTCTTGCTGTCATTCTTTTTGGGAAGACAGTCTAAAATAATCTTACCAGCAAGAAATGCATTAGAGCACAGGTTCATGCTTACAATGCTACTCTGTCTGTTTCCTGTGAAGCAGAAGGTCTAATGTTGAATGCAAATTTCTGTGGATGGCTTGCTGACTTGATTACAGTAAATATAGCTGGTTAAGAACTAGTCAAGATCCCTGCATCAACTGTATTAAATTCTAGTGGTGGGTGCACTGAGGAGAAATCTCCATACAGAACGTGATTGATGAATCACTTTGGAAAAATAAGCTAATTCTCCAGTGGGGATAAGACACTCATGGTTGTTCCAGCCCCACTTTGTAACTTAACTCGATCAGACAGCTGTACTCTGACGTATTTTCATTTAAATATTGCCTAGTGCAGCTTTTATCCACACACTGTGATTATCATACTGTAGCTGAACATCTGGACTCCATGCCAAACAATTTCACTGTATAGAGCCTGACTGCATATGAATTACATGAATACCTAATTAATGCAAGGATACATGCATAATTGAATGATTAAATGGATCCACATACTGTGCGACCCATTCAAGGAAAACAGAAACTCAAAGAGAATGCCAGAGCTGTGATGTGAAGACAGTTAAGTCTAAATTCCACAAAACATACAGTAAACACATAAGAATGAGACACTTCAAAGTGTTTTGTCGACGGGGTTTGAGAATTGAGATAGACTATGTTCCCAACAATGTTCTCTGAAAATGTCTGTACTGACCTGGACTGAGCATTGGGAGCAATTAAAGTGCAATTGCACTGTAAACCCAGTACTAAAATAAATAAATAAATAAAAATGAGGCAATTAGTTGCCACAATTTTTTTGAGTTCATAAACTCAAGTCAGATGTGATCAGAGCTTAAGTATTTAGAGGTAGCATGACATGTATACCCCTTGACTATAGTGAAATCAAAATTATTGATCAACCCGACTCAAATATTGCAATAGGTTAAGAGAACTCAGTAAAAGTATGAAAACCTTTTATTTTACATGCAATAAAGTTTATTTTCAAATAAACTGCAAATTATGAGTTCAGTTAACACAAAGAAACTCAACATTTTGAGTAAGTAGAACTTCTAAACAAATTTTAAATTTTCACTACTTATTAAAATTAATTAATTTGAGCGTTCAGTTTTAGCTCTTTTTAACTGTTTTATATGTTTTATGTAGCAGTTTTTGTCTGTGGTTAAATTAAGATATCATCGCTGTCGGGCGCTGTGGGTTTTTACAAACATTTAACCATTGAAAAGTATTAAAAAGAGCTACTAACTTTGACTAAGCAGTTAGTTTAAAAACACAGGGTTTTTTCATCTCCTGAACAGTAACAGAAAGAAGAAGTATTTCAACTACACGGCCACAGAATACTGTATGTGGTCTGTTGTGAATATGGGTTGATGTTAGATTCTCAGCCTGAATTATCATTACCCCAGTCCAGCCCTGTTATTTATATATTATGAATTTTTTTTCGTTTTGTTCACTAGCAATATTTATAGATCTAATATCTGGTTATGGTTGGGGAAAGTTCACAGCAGTGATTAAGTGTTGAAAAAAGCCTTTCAAAGGAAACTTTGGCACTTTTCATGTGGATGTCCAGTCAACGTCAATGGTAAATTTAGTCAACTGAAACAGGGAAAACAGAGTTCTCCTGCTGCAGAATCTGTTGTTCTTCCTTCATCCAGTGATGTCACAGTGATGTCATTGATGTTAAGGAAGAACTTCAAGCGATTAGTCTTTGCTTATGGGTAGCCACAGGGCGGGCTGGATGGTGTTTTTAGGGCTGCAACTAATGATTATTTTTATGGTTGATTAATCTGTTCATTATTTTATCAATTAATCAATTAGTTTAATCTATAAAATGTCAGAAAATGGTGAAAATGTTGATCACTGTCCAGGATGGTGTCCTCAAATGTTTTGTTTTGTCCACAAGTCAAAAATATTCAGTTAACTGTCAGAGAAGAAAGAAAATATTCACATTTAAGAAGCTGGAATCAGATAATTTTGACTTTTTTTTCTTACAAAACTACTCAAATTGATTAATCGATTATCAAAATAGTTGGCAATTAATTTAATGATCTATTAATAATCGAATAATCATCACAGCTCTAGTATTTGTGTCACCTGTAGCTATGTTTTTGCCAAAAAACTAGTAGCTATAGGCTAGGTAGGTGATACACTGCAACATGGGCATGGGCATGTGAAACCCATGCACAGTGCATTCTGGTATATGTAGGCACAGCACAGCTTTGCGAGCAGGAGAACTCAGCTTTCTTGATCAATATATATAACTGAATTTATTGCTTCAGTTGACTAAATGTTATCATAGACGCTGGCTGCACATTTACATGAAAAGTCCAGAATTGTCTCATTGATAATCAACCAAGCCCATAAACTTTACTTAATCTAAATTTAGAGCTTTGGTTTACCTAAATGAAACCATGAAAATGGCTATCATGTGCTGCATCATCCAGATGTGAACCTTCATTCCATGTAATTCCAGTATTTCTCTCTCAATTTTCCTCACATCTCTCTCCTGTCATCTGTCTAATAACGCATCAAATACCCCCTAAATTATATTTAAAAGGTGTTCACCATGCTTCATTTGTCACAAGGGAATATTGTAGAAAAAGGACTGTCAGTGAGTGCTCTTCAGGTACATATGGACATTTTGCAACTTTACAGATACAGTCATTATTCATTCATCAGTTTCTCATTAAATTGATTAAAAACCTCAACATCTGGCAGGCATTATGTTTCTAGCAGTGTATGAACATGTTTATTAGGAGAACGGGTTGTGTCTTCTTGCTGTCACTTCCTTTTTACAGAATTTGCGTCTGGCTTTAGTAAAAACTTTGTTGCTTGGAAACTCTGACTGAAATGTGGCTTCTATTGGATGATGCATTTAAAGGCCTTTCCAACAAGAAACCGGCGCCACAAGCAGATAAAAACATTGATATTGGATGATGCTCAAAGATTTTGGACATCCACAGACCAAATTTTTGACATTTCTTTCAGGTACGTCAAGGATTAGACTTGGTCAGGGTTAGGGAAAGATTATTATTATTATGGCGTTTTAGAAAAAAGGAAATATTAATTCTGGGACTATGGTTGGAATCAAATTGTGGCAGCTCCAAAGCTGGATGTCCTACATGCCCTGTCCACCACCACAACATTGCTACATAAAGGGCACACTACTTTATGCTTTGGCATCCAATGTTGGCATTGGACACAATGTGTGAACATAATACTGGGGATTCTGGGTTCATGCTCATAATTCGTGCCCAGTCAAATGAACTTCTGGCTGTAAACACGCCTCGACATGCTCCTTGTAGTTTCTAAATCAGCCGGCACCCTGCTGCATCAGCCTGCTCATTCTGTTCATCTAGGAAGTGACTCACAACCAACAGCTGTCATTGTAACAACATTCTCACTCGCATGACGGATGAGTAATACACTAGCTGGATTACTGAAATGGTTGATCTCCTGTCTCTGTGCTTCATAAAACTGGGAATTCAACAAAACAGCTTAACCATACAGAAGATTCATCACAAAAAGAATTTTTCTTTCAATGATGTTCCTTTCAAAATGATTTATTTTTTTAATGAAATGACAATTTAGGCTGAACATGTGGAATGTAATCTGCGTCAGTCCACTTTAGTTGTGATATAAATACATTAGTTTCTACAACAGCCTTATAATGACAGAAAAGATTGATTACCAGTGATTCCTGACATGTAAGACTGTTGGAGAGTACCAGTGCTGGACGTTATGTAAGTCACATGACATAAGTCAGTGATGATAAATACATAGTTAACGATGTGAAACGATTTAGGCACCAAAACAGCTCAGGTTTTGGAAAGGATCATGGTTTGTGTTAGTTATGTTGCAGTACATTGCGTTATTTGAGTCATGTGACCTCAGAAATGGTTAATGTTGTGAAACAGTCACAGTTTTGTTAAGTTTTGGGACCAAAACAACTTACATTTAATATAATTTCAGGTTGTGGTTTAAAATAAGTACTTTACATTTGTTTATGTTATGTTACATTATGTTGCATTAGTTTACATTACATTCGTTTATGTTACATTTGTTTACATTTCATTCATTTATGTTACATTTGTTTACGGTATGTTCCTTTACGTTACACTCATTTATGTTATGTTGTTACGTTATGATTTGTAATTTTTTGTCACTTAAAATACGTAACATTCATGATTTACATCATGTGACTTACATAATGTAATGTAATACAACGTAACGTCATGTAACCAAATGTAACATAACATATTTTTTAAAACCCAAACATGATGCAAGTGGCTTCAAAGTTTAAAAGTCAACTTTGATTTTGGTTTCACAAAGGACATGAACCCGCTTGTCCAGGGTGTAAGTCCTTGTGTTCCCTCCATCCACCATGTCCTGATATTTTCCTAAATCTAACCAAATAGTTTTGTTGCCTACGCAACGCAGTGCAATCCAATGCAATGCAATGCAACATACTTATTTGAAGCCAAACCCTGAATTTTAGTTTACTATAATTTAGCTGTTTTGGTACCTAAGCCTAAACCTAACCAAACCATTTCACAACATTAACTATGTGTTTAACATCACACAACCTGTGTTCCATCCATCCCTGACGTCCTCCCTAGGCTGCCATTCCTTCCTTAGAGGTTGCTTCCTAACAATAAACATAAATATGGGTTGTAATAAGCAGCTTTCACAGATGACCTATATGGCCATTTTTCCAGTGAGGTCGGGCTGCGTATAGCAGGGATAGTTGCACTCAGCCACACTGCTGGGGTCTCGCTTGTTGGCAGGGCTGTCCATGGCCAACCTGTGACTGTCTCCACAGTGAACTGAAAATGGCTGCCGGCCTGCGTGCTTGTAACTAGCACACCTCCAACACGTCACCAATGTAAACAACTTTCACCCCAGTCACACAGGACTGTTAAAAACAAAACCTATGCCCAAACACAAAGGCCACAGCCATCCGCACATGTGTGTAAACACAACCTCAGCGAGCACGCTGGGTGTTACAGGCCCATAGAGCATCATCACTTATTGATGCACATCATCAGGCCGGAATTCCGTGTTGCTGCATGCCCAATTAAACTGCTGCTTCTTCACATTCTCTCCTCTTTTCTCGTAAGCTACTGTGGCATCTGCAAATACTGTGTGAGACAACACCGGCAGCCGGGAATGGAACAGTCCTGTTCCTGGAGACGCTACAAAAGAAACCCATCGTGTGTGTGTGTGTGCTAAAAGGAGTTTACTGTGATGAACAAAGTGTTCAGTTGTATTTGAAAGTGATAATTAGCACCATGGCCCACTGTATACTTATCCTTATTATATTTACATGCAAGTGGGAAGGAGACACAGTGAATGTGACTGGTGTGTGAGATCTTTAGGTGTGTATTATAATCACTTAGAGGCTAATCCCAGCACTTACCTAAAGGCCGGCCCTATCCTTGCCATTAATCTCCCTCTGTGACACCCATAATGCCAATTGTGGATGAAGCAATGTTGCTTAAACTGGACACATTTTTGTAATGTAGCATGATATCGATCCAGAGGAGCTATTGTAGCATTTTAACATCAAGAAATCTATACCACATTGATTCTGAGACATTAAAACATTAAAGTGTGGCCACTCCTTATTGGCTGCCATTGTCCTGCATTTCAGGCCAGCATTTCACACGAAGCTTTCTCCTACTAACTGGCTGAACACAAATAAGCACGTCATCGTGCAGACTAAGTGAAAAATAGCATGATGTGATCATGTGACTGTTTTTATGCTACAATTTGTTTCAAATATTTGCAGTTAGATTTTGCTCCTACAAATATGTTTTTAACATAAAAACCATGATTGGTTTACTGCTGTGTATTCAAAGTAGTTCTATTAACAAAGGTTACTTGTTATTGTTTATATTCATCATGTATTTTCCATATATTGCAATTTTATATTTTGTATGCTGTTATATACTGTAGATAAGGCACATGTACATTTAAACACTTCTTATTGCATATATTTGTCATTATTGTTATATATTATCTCTTTTATATATTGTAGTAGAATGTATCAATTTCTACATACTTCTTATTTTCTATTCTTATAATTCTCCATGCATTAATTTTATCATTACTGACACAATTTTTAGACGGAAAGCGAGATTTTTGCTTTCTAAAAGTAAAAAAAAATATTTTGCAAATAATTTTGCAATCCATAATGCAGTAAAATCATTTACTATGTGGGGATCTAATCAGCACAGCCTCACCAGATAAAGTGGCATAAACAAAAAATGAAAGATGAAAAATTATTCCATGAAAAAATTATCTCATATATTCAATAAAACACTTTTTTTTAAGTGAATGCAATAAGCTTCCATAACAAGCAGCTTATTATGACCCATATTTACATTTATTGTTCAGTAGCGACCTCTACTGGCTACAGTAATTATGACAGGGGCAAAGGAGGAAGAGGTGATAATGAGAATAAACAGCAACAAAGTCTGCGCAAGGAGGTGGTTGGGGTGAATGGATGGGTCCAACAAACAGAGAGCCTGCTGTAGTTACTTGTTTCTGCGAAACAATAACTTTAGTTGACTTAAACTACGTTATTACTATTAAATGAAAATTGTTACAGTAGCTGTCAATTTACCTCTTCAGTGAGCATGCTTCTTTCTTCTCTCTGAAGCTCTGAGGAAATGGAAAGTGATCTTGTGTTGTGTATTGGTGTTGCAACAAAAAAAATACTATTTGGAAACACTAGGGGGAGAGTTGTATCGCATTAAAGTGATACTCCACCCAAAAAGGAAGATTCACTCAATATCTACTCACCCCTGTGCTGATGTGAGGATGGGTGAAGATCTCCAGTTCACAAAACACTCCCGGAGTCTCAGTGGAAAACAGTGTTGCAGCTAAATCCAGTACAATTAGAGTGAATGGTGACCCAGTTTAAAATGTAAAAAAAGAACACAAAACAAACACAAAATGTCTCCATCCTGCTCGTGTGGTGTAATCCAAGTGTCTGTGAGCTGCGACATTAAAATCTAACCACAAAAGACGCCATTTACACCATGTTTTTAGCTGAAATGTCAACTGTAGCATGTAGCAGGTAGCATGTAAACATGGCGTCGATGTATTGCCAGACTTCGTATATGTCTTAAGACGTAAAAAAAAAGAACACAAAATGTCTCCATCCTGCTCGTGTGGTGTAATCCAAGTGTCCGTGAGCCGCGACATTCAAATTTAACCACGAAAGACGCCATTTACACCATGTTTTTAGCAGAAATGTCAACTGCAGCCTCTCAGACTCGAGCCGGGTGCACAAGAGATCTCACAAGATTTTCACACGTGCATCCATTAAACTGGGTCACCATTCACTCTAATTGTACTGGATTTAGCTGCAACACTGTTTTCCACTGAGACTCCGGGAGTGTTTTGTGAACTGGAGATCTTCATCTCACATCAGCACAGGGGTGAGTAGATATTGAGTGAATCTTCCTTTTTGGGTGGAGTATGGCTTTAAAGTTATAAGTTACTTACATTACATATGTGACTTCCATTTTATTACTTATGTCACTTCTGTCAAAACCACAATTATTAACTAAACCTAACCAAGTAGCTTTGGTGCCTAAAACTAACAAACTGTCGCTGTGTAACAAAGTTAACCACATGTTTAGCATCATATGACTTATTCATGTGACTTATATAATGTACTTAAGTCTGTTGGTACCAGATGTATGCTGTACATCAAAATGGATATTATAAGGACAAAAAAGCCAGTGAATACTAAATTGTAGTATTGTATCTTGTAAAGCCAAGCTGGGTGTTTGGGAGAAATTTGGTACTATTAAAGACTGTGAGAACAAGACTGTGAGTGGCTTTGCTGCTTGTAAAAAGTGCCAAAAAGTATTAGCTTTGGATGGCTGCAAGCTAGGCACATTGTCGCCACAGAGCCACAGGTGCTGTGCCAATTCACAGATACTTTTCCAAGAACACAAGTGAGCAGCAAGTGAGTGACTGTGAATGTGTATTTAGTCAAGAGTCGGGTCACAGGATGGGGCGCAGGCCTGGATTTGACTTGGAGGTGATTTCATGTCACAGGTCAGCTATGGTACATAGCTTTGCAGATGCGGGTGGTTGCAAGTTTGCAAAAATAGACTCGTGCAGAACTGTGATGTAAGTCCGAAATTCTTGGTTTCCACCAACTCTTGAGAGAGATATCCATCTCTTTAGCTGCTAAAAGCTCCTCTGTGCTCCTGCCCGGTCTGGTTCCAAACACGTCACATACCGACAATTTGTCGCTGCTCCTTGGCGACTCATACAGCCTGGGCTTTTCAAGTGACTTTAATGTAAACCCATCCATGACTGTATCAGATGCCCCAGGCTGTTGATATAGTATAAAGAGTGAGACTGCACATGGAGGAGGTGGGGTAGATGGATGGCTCAAACAAAAACACCCAGGAGACTTTTGTCTTGTGACGTTCGATTCACTTCAGTGACGTGACTTTTATCATGTGACTTTCCCAGTGACGTCCTGCGATGTAAGTAACTTAGTTATTGTAACCCCAAACATGGTTTTATCCTAATCAAGTAGTTTTTTTGTGCCTAAAGCTACCCAAACTGTGACTGTTCACAGTGTAATCATATGCTAAAAAGGCTTTCTGGCTGCATCACATACAGCCACTAAAGGGTACACTGTGCTTCAGTATCAGATGCCGAGGGGCGGGGATGATAACGTGTGTTCACCAGCTGGTCTCTGACTGTGTTTGTCTGCAGTTCGGTGCTGAGCAGGTAGTGTACAGTGGGCTTATCAGAGATTTTCACTGAAAGCAGCCTCCTGCTGCCGCTGGAAACCAGGTTGGGAGCAAAGTTTGTGGGCCAGAAAATCAAAGAGGATAAAAAGCTGCAGAATCAGGTGGAAATATAGAATGTAACTTCTCCATAAAAACTCCCCACATTTGATCCTTTGTTAATATATTGATTAGTGGAGCTTTAAAGGAGCAATATGTAGCCATTGCACATGCAAAAATGACTACAGCAGTCCAAATAGCAAGTTGGAGCCAAAGACTGTATGTTAAATGGGTTGTAATCCTGTTTAATATACGATCTCTTGTTGAAGCGAGTTGTTTCCCCTGCCCACTTCTCTCCAAACACAGCAGGCTGCAGGAGCTCCGCAGGAGCACAGGATGCACGCAACCTCGGAAATGGATAATAACAAGCGTTGACGAGTCCTCCACTGTAAGTTGATCAGCTGTTTATAACTATCACTTGTCTGTCAGTGTAAAGTTCAGCCCGTTATCCTGAAAACAAAAGCCCACTGCTCTGAAATGATACTCTCTGGACGATGAGTTAAGCTGCTGCTGGTCTCACTGCTGCCAAACTCCATTAACATTTTGCTCAATTTAACAGTAATAAACATCTACGCCTTCTACAAGATTATTAATGATTTGTTGTGACTCATAAACAGACACTTACTCATTCTGTGAAAATTCAGCATTAATTTGAGGAGGACACCGCTGCTGTGGTGTTAATGTGAAGTGAAGCGGGTATTTCAACTTCACACGTTTCCTTGATCTCTGATGATACATCGTGGTCATTTTATGAATTATTACAGTAAATATATTACATATTTCTCCTTTAAGAGTAAAGGAGCCTCTGGTGTGAGGCAGGGGTCATCCTTTGTGTTCAATAATTTTTTTGTTTTTATTTTAAAAGGCTTCATTAAGCTCATGTGTATCATATACAACCGCAATTTCTGCTGTTTGTGCAGGCATCTGCTTGTATAGTGCTAATACTATGTTACATCTGCAAGAAACACGTGAAATGTCTCCAAAAATGTCTTTCTTTTTTCACGTGTTCCTCACAGTGAACCTGCTGATTGTGTAAGCCACTCTGAAACAGGCTTTTCATAGCTCTATTGATTCCCCCTCTGTAAAATTAAATGGCATGGCAGTTTTTTCACCAGTTACAGCCATATAGCTCCAGGCTTCAGGGAACACTGGGCCCACTCCGCTCACACTCAGGGGACACATTGCCATCATGGCTGCCTGCTGGTGGCATGTTGGATTGATGGCGGCTGCTTAGGGTCATTGGATTACAGAGTTTTTATGACGCTCAACAATCAGCCGCAGCTGTACCGCCGCACGGCACTGTGGGATAGCTTAGAGGAAGGGCCTGCCCGCTTTGAGGAGAATGGAAAGGTCGTAAATCTAAAGCTGAGAGCAGACATTGAAAAGAAAAAGGTGCATTTAGTCCGTGTGATTATTTACACAGGCCTGATTGTACAGATGAATAATGTTTAATAAGTCATCAGGATATTTCCACGGGGATATTATTGCTTTAATCTCATTTTATATAGATATACGTAGATATAGTATATAGATTTTATGGTGCAGTAATCCAAAAGTAATCTGAAAAAGATGATTTATGATGTTTAGCAGGTAAATATTAATTCTGATCAGAATCAGTTTCAAAGGAACATTGTTGATCTGTTCTTCAGTCCAACATAGAACGCCCCTCACCTGTGAGAGTGAACTAATGGGCTCCGTTTAGCTTGAATGGAGGAGGAACAGATGTGGAGCTGTGATGCAGATGGGATGGGGCACGGCTGCGCTGTAATCCTCAGTTTACTCTGCGTCTCCGGCCCCTGGTGGGCAGTAAATGATTAGCTGCTTTGAGGGTTTGCCTAATCTGTGGGCTCCTCTGAGCTGTCATCCACATTTGGTGCAGTGCGGTGTGCATTCTGCTCAGCGGATGAACTGTGTCCTGATTGATGCCCTCGTGTTCAATTCTATTTCTGTGTGCATGTCCAATGAGTGTGAAGAAGATATCAACATGTGGAGAAAATCTTGAGAGATTTTAATCATGTCCTTTGCCCTTAAAGTCCGTTATTTTTGTCTTGTAATGTCACACATAAAAAATGAATACAGCTGAGTGGCTGAGTGGCACCAACAAGATTAAGTTTTAAAGCTGATTAAATCACGCTTTAACTTTAAATTTGTGGGACCAAACTTTAAAAGTAGCTTAGAATTAAGAAACATCCTCGCTAAGCTCTACTTAGTCTACTCTCAGTTTACTCTAAACCTCAATTAATTTTAATTTTGCTGCAACAAAACATTAAACTCAAATTTAAAATGTGATCCAGTATTAATTTTAAACTTGAGGAGGTTTAACTTTAAAAATGGCTGCCTTTTTGAGATGAATGTGCAAAATATTTAAGTTCCTGAAAAAGAAGTTTGGGGATTAAACCCAGTTAAGTTATATGATGCATCTAGTTTTTATTTCACTCCAGTTAATCCATTAAAACATTCTGCCAGTCTTTCTTCCTTTTTGTGTCTGTTTTTAAATCTTCAATTATTTCCCACATTTTATTAATTCAAGCAACAAGTTTTTCTCAAAGGAGGAGAAATCGAGCTATCATGAGGAGGCTAAGTAGGCTAAGAAACTTTTTAGCTGGCTAGCAAACAATATAAGTTTAAGTTAATGGTTTCCCCCTCTTTTTTACTCACTAGGTCCCAAAACCAGTAAAATTTATTTATTTATTTTAATTTGGGTAGAAACATGGTGATTCAATATGGTGGCCTCTGAGGGAGAGGACCCGCTCCTTCTGTTCAATGTAGGGTAACAAAAACACAATGATTCTTATTTTCAGGTGATTACACATTCATGAAAAAAACAAACGTATGAATAACATATACCATAAAAACTATACCCAATGAACTGTACATCCAAAAGATCACCATAGGTCTGTATACTGTATAGATGTCTATAGTTCAGTCTTTGTCAACTGGGTTAACTACCAAACTCAGAGACACATTTTAAATAAGGCAGGAGCTATTTGCACCCTGGTGGAATAACCAGTGTAGCTCTTTACACTTGTGTATATATAGTTATAGTTATAGGTATATATATATATATATATATATGTCTCAAACCTCACAGGGGAGAGTCCTGTATTTGACCCATTCATCCACCACAGCCTCCAGACTGTAGAGACTGTATCACTCTTTAAACTAGGGGAGGTGTAAAGAGTCAAATAGCTGCTTTGTGACTATTTTCACCTGGATGAAAATAGACACACCGTTTCAAATAATCACTCAGAGAATGGAACTTAGCAGGGATTCAGACTGAAAACAGACATGCATTAAAACAATGCAGGAAGCTGCATTGGTGAGGTTGTGTTTTTTTAAGGTGCAATTGAGACAATGGAATGTGATCCAGGAAGACCAGTTTGAGTCGCAGATTAATGCTTTTAAAGGCTTTACCAAAGCCGTCATCGCAGCAATTATTTGATCTTATCTGGACTGGCTCCGTTCAAATAAATGAACCCTGCACCGACGCCCCGAATGTGACAGTCTACAGGCGGTTCACAGAGGCTTAAGTCTGTTTGGTGTTTGGTCTGTTCTCATTGAAAACCATACATTACCAAATTTACCACATAGAACTTGTCACTGAATGGCTCACAATGTTTAACTCATGTCATGTGAGCTGTCACTGGTCAATCAGATACTATAAGAATGGTTGATAAATCTCAACTAACATTTCTCAGGAATAATGCACCCCACTGTCCGAGGAATTCAGTCCACATTGGATAATTCTGCGCCTCATAATTTACTTCCAATTCCAATTTTTATCCAGTACCAATGCAGAGACCAGATCCTATCATAGACTTGTAATTAACTTTCGCCTTTTTATCAACCATAGCCGTGATCTTTCGGCAGTGATTTTCATTTCAGTGAGAATTTTAAGCTCACATGACTCAAAAAAGTCTTGTACTTTGACACCAATGACTCGTGACTTCACTTGGACTTGATTTTAAAATACTTGATACCTTCCCCCAAGCCCAAAGATTTAAGAAGTCTGTTATTAAAAGTGTGAATCCATCAATGAATATATTTCCCATCATTCCCAGAATCAACTAACATTAACACTATTCATTCTCAGCCAGTCAGCCCCTGATTCCCCAGATCCACTTTGGTTGAACCAATCATTGACAGCATCCAATCAAGCTCCAGGAGAGAACCATGAACTAGCGTTATGTTATTGATATCAAAAATCATCATAAACACTATGTGATGGCCAATGAAAAGTGAAACAGGTCGGTTGAAAATTACAGACAGAGATCCAACAATTTCAGACTTTAAAACTTTAGAACTTGTGATCGATAAGTTGAGGCTAATTTAAACATAGCTAACGTTAGCTTAACAGCTAATTAAATTTGTAAACCAATGAGGCTTGATAACTCACAGCTACATTATGACTTGTTTAGGATTTGAAACTCAAAGTTGAGGACTTGGGACTTGCCTGTTTTGACTTGGGACTTGAGTGCAAAGACTTGAGACTTACTTGTGACTAGCGAAACAATGACTTGGTCCCATCTGCAGATGTAACCCAGGGTTTTGCTGTATCTTCCAGTACTGACATTTTTATCTAGCAAGAGATATGCAGATAGCCTTCTAAACTGATGCAGCCAGCTGCATTTCTTGGTCTCCTATGCAGGAGTGGGACAGCCCTTAAAATCTTGTATGACACATGTTTGTGGATGCTAATTTGGAACACGAGCTTATCTAACTCCACCCTTTGAGATTTAGCTCCACCACCGAATCTGTTTCTGCCTCAAAAGCAGCTCTGAGAAAAATCTATACTTAAAAAACTCCACCCTGCCATGTAACAGAGACCATCCACCTGAATCATTAGACTTTTCCTTTTGGCACAGACATCTCTACGTGTGCTTGTGTGTGTGTGTGTGTGTGTGTGTGTGTGTGTGTGTGTGCATCCATATGCATGCAGGCGTGTATGTGTGTGTGTGTGTGTGCTGGGTTGATGAGATGGGTTCCTCACACAGCTGGTGGTCCCTGCACCCCGAGTCAGGTTAGTCTGCAGCAGCCTCAGCAGCAGGCAGGAAGAGAGGAAAAAGCAGCAGGAGGAGGAGGAGCGGGAGGAGGAGAAGCGGGAGGAGGAAGCGGAGGAGGAGCTGAGGGAGGGATGGAGGGCAGAAAAGGAGAGAAAGGAACAGGAGGTGGAGGAGGAGGAGAGGGAGGAAGGGGACAACCATGGTAATCATGGAAATCTGACAGACTAGCATGGAGATGACAAAGAAATGGTCCATTGAAAGTCTATGAGGCATGTGATTCAGTGGGAAATTATGGAGTCCAGAATCAGTTTTCTGAAAGATTTAACTTTGGTTAAATTAGCAAGACTAATTTTCTGAAGCATATTTTAACACACACTGACATCTCCTTTGGGGGAAAAACCAAACGAACTGTCTCCTTTGCCTTGACTTTGCTCTTCCTTGCAAGACTTATGGGAGGGAGGTTAATATTTCTACCTACCCAAAATTCAAAACTTTGAAAGCAACATTAAGCACTTCCTGTACACTAGATTATATCAACCCATTCTCACTCCCAACACATTAAATAAAGCAGCTTGGTCAGTGCCTCAGTGCTTCAAACTATGACGCTGTAGGTGCCCCTCTAGCAATACACTGAAGTCAGTTATAACGTGTGAAAAAGTTCTTTTACACAGGATGTGGGCCACTGGTGAAATCAGGCTTTCTAAGGGGCAGGGGCTTTCTAAAGCACTAAGCAGTATGCAGCGGGGCACCAGTGTGCCGAAAGTTGTGATGCACTTTTTGTACACTGGAGGGGCACTCTAGAGGCACTTTATCATGTTTGATCTATTTTAAGGGGAACCCAAGAAGGCTCTTTTGTGACTTTTTTGATGGGTCAAACAAACACAGGACGTTTACACAAGAGGTGACCAGGGTTCATGTCCCATGTGAAATCAATAGACAACACTGACTTCTTTATAAGACCTTACATGCAATACATTATGTTACATTACATCATGTGAAACTACAACAAAAGTAATATTTATGCTTACTTAGTTGTACTTATTTTAACACATACCATTATCCTTTCCTAAACTAAGTAGTTTTGTTTCCTAAACCTACCAAATGAGTTTTGGTGCCTTTATTTTCAAAGTCAGCCCTGAGTTTGCATATTTTTATTGCTAACTTGACCGCAGAGTCCTGCACATGCAAAACTAATGCTAGAGAGGTACCTATAGCATCATAGCTTGAAGTGTTGGACCACTGACCAAGGTGCAGTATTTAAAAAGTTATAAATGAGAGCACGTTTGCTATACACATAAAGGAAAAACTCAGATTGCCATTTAAAGGAATCCTCTTGTTTGCCATCTTACCCATGGTTAGTTGA
>JAJHUR010137913.1:7241-93050 GCA_027495735.1 Lutjanus campechanus
TAAGTGTAAATGAACCAAACTGGAAGTTTTCTTGTTGCTTTTTCCTGCAGGCCTTCATGGAGGAAATGACCAGGAAGCAACCAGATGTTGACAAAATCACCAAGACACACAAAAGGAAGGCTGCCGTGGAGCCCCCGAACCAGTCTCAGATCCCCGTGCTCGGCAAAGGAAGAGCTGGAAGTATGTATCCCACAAACACCCACCATGGAGCGTGACCCGAGCCATCTGGCCCAGTGTTGAGTCACCGCAGGGTGACTCCACTTCCTCATCTTGTCCATTTTAGCACCTGGAATGATGTCAGCGATAATCTATTTTTCATGATTATATGGTAAAGGTGTTTGTGTTTCACTCACAGGAAAACGTTCTCCCACGCAAACCATGTACACGTCAGCGACGCAAGCTCCCATTGAAACCAAGAACCCCCGAGTTAACCTGCTGGTCACCAAGTGGCAGCACGTGTGGCTGCTGGCTCTGGACAGACGGAGGAAACTCAATGACGCCATGGACAGACTGGAGGAGGTAATGAAGCACACACCTGCTCTCAGTGTTGCTGCAAGAACTCCTGCTTCTGGATGTTCATATCAGCCTTTAAAAACATCAGACACTGAGAAAAATAATATCAATATCATGTGCCGTGATATTAATTTTTATTACTTCAATGTCATATACAGTATGTAGGCTCAGTTTTTTGCATGTACACCTTGTGCATGTTATATTTGGGCTGTAGCCTCAAGGATTTTTTTATTTAGACGTGCGGTTCGTCACCAAAGGTGATGCCAGTGTTGTAATTTCATATCTTCAGTGAAGGCAACAGAGGCGAGAGAAGGGGAGAGTGTGAATATGGACAGAAGAAGTGTCAACGTGATTTTAAAACTTTCTTTGATCATGAAGCCTGATGTTACTCTTAAGTTCTGTAGTTTATGAAGTCAGTGAAGTGAACTAGACTGCAGACTGGAGTCTGTGTTAACAGTGACAGACAGACAGATACGTGCTCGTCTCCTCTGTGAAACAATCTGTGTCCTCACTGCGCTGTGTTGTTGTAAACTACAATAACCTGTCGTGGGTCACATCTCGTTAGTATTTAGCATCAACAAATAAACTAAACACCACTGCGGACCATTTCTCTTGCAGAAGGTTTTAATATAGTACAAAGTCAACAAAAATGATCAATGTTTTGTACAACTGCATTTACTATTATAGGCTACTAGTAGTCGGCAATATAGTTTAGGATTATATGAAATTATAATGAATATAGGCCAACAGTTTTTGAGGGACACATTGCAATTTTTCAAAGATTAAGACACGCCCCTTTAATGTAAATAAGCTGCCAGAAGGCATAAAAAAGCATAAATATAGAATTTTTTTTTTTCCCGGGGCAGGTTCCCTCTGGACCCTGTAGTGGTCTGGACTCAGCCCCAGATATTCCCAAGGTCCAGGAAATGCTCATGTTTATTAGTCTATTGTTTTTATTTTTATGTTGCTGTGCCTTTTGAGAAACATCTGGCACAAGAATTTCCTTCAGGATTAATAAAGTTGTATTTTATCTTATCTTCTCCTTATTATTTTCTCTGCAGTTGAAGGAATTTGCCAACTTTGACTTCGATGTGTGGCGGAAGCGCTACATGCGCTGGATGAACCACAAAAAGTCTCGCGTCATGGACTTCTTCCGCCGCATCGACAAAGATCAGGACGGCAAAGTGACCCGACAGGAGTTCATAGAAGGAATTCTTTCCTCCAGTAAGTGACAAACACACAAACTCACATCTGAGCAGCATGTTCCCCAGCCAGCAGGATGCTCCCTGTTTAACACTTGATGTCTCTTCAATAGAATTCCCCACCAGTCGTCTGGAGATGAGCGCTGTGGCAGACATATTCGACAGAGACGGTGACGGCTACATCGACTACTATGAGTTTGTGGCTGCTCTTCATCCCAACAAAGACGCTTACAAACCACTAACAGATGCTGACAAAATTGAAGATGAGGTGATATGAACTCTCACGCTGAGAATTTCTTACTCTAGAGACACGTTTAGAGAACTGTGGTGCAATAAAATCTTCTCTGTTTATAGGTTACACGTCAAGTAGCAAAATGCAAATGTCCAAAACGATTCCAAGTGGAGCAAATTGGTGCCAACAAATACCGGGTAAGCAGATTTTAACATCTCAACTAAGAACAAAATATGTTTCAGTTTGTGTGTTATGTTTTAAATACAAATAGCTCAAAACTTGTGTAAGGTAAGTTTTAAATGTGCTGCAAAAAGTCTGAACAAAGGTCAATACATGCTGAAAAGTCTAACGTTCTATATTTTTATTGTTCCTCACATCACCAGTTCTACCTTGGAAACCAGGTACATTTGAAAGTCCTCTTCTGTTTTTACGCTTCTGTTCTGTGCCTTATCAAACCTTTTTCATTTACCATGTTTGCTTTTCAATTAACACTCTCTGCCCAGATTCCTGTCTGATGTTTACAGACTGAAACTCAGAAGTAGTAATAAAGTTCTACAGCCACCTGATTTAATCCATAAGGAACGCTGGCCTTCAGTGTTGCCAGATTGGTTTGATGTTTTCCAGCCAAGCCAAAAATTAATTAATAACAAGTAAAAATATTATGGTCAATCACAATTGCTACTTTGTACATTCCAGCTGTAAAACTATTTTCCATTTCTGCCCTGTGTCTGAAAATATTTTATCAATTCATGGGTACCAATCCTATCCTTCATTTTTTACATAACCAAAACAACTTTTCTGACCCAGTGCAGCACTCCATATTTTTTCCTCAGTAATTCTGTAATGCAATTTCGGTTACAATGAAAATGCAGATTTGCAAAAACACTACAGCTTGTGTGTGTTTACAGGGGAAATTAATTGATAAAAAAATCATTTCAAAGTTGTTTTGAGTGACTGGTTGTGTTCGCGTAACTAAGACAAACAATTTATGAATATATTTTTAATATATGTTATCTTTTTATGTATTTACAAACCAGTCCAACTAATGTTAAACCAACCCAAATCCTGTCCACCTGCCAAACCCCATTTTACTCGCACAATCCAACCAAAAACAGCCCCACTGGGCGGAAAACGGTCCAATCTGGCTGCACTGCTGGCCTAAGATTTGTTTTCAGTCCAACTATTTTATGGTAGCTGAACATGATCAGATCATAAAATGACCAATGAAAGAAGCACTAAAGGACCAATGTGTTAAAGTTTTATAGCATTTTTCAGTTTTGTTTAAAAATGAGACAATCCGGGTGAAAATTAGTGTAGTAAACGTTTTATAAATCTGCTTTTGAGTTTCAGAAAATGCAATATAAAAGTGCCAGTACCATTTCAGCCCATATTTTTTTATTGGTCCACGGGCATAAATTCATCTGCTGGGCAGCTTTCTGTGTGCTTGCCTTTGGCGCTTCAGTCATGGGAATGATTTTCCTCAACATTGGCTGACATTTTTTTGTGTAACTGACTGTAAATGTTTATGAATTTATTTTTCATAGTTGGGGCAACCTTGATGATTTCAATGAATACTTTGCTTTTCATTGTACCTACTGAGTTAATATGTCTTGACAAAATGCATGTTGCAGTTTAAAATTCATTGGGTTCACATGCCTCATATGCTTTCTGCAGCTTGTTGGTTTAAGATTAATGATGGGAGGTGTTAGTCGGAGGGGATAGGGGCTTCAGTGGCTGGTTTGTGAACTAGTTTGTATTGATGTATCACACAACAAATGAATTTAAATAATTCTTTTGACAGTTTGGTCTGGTTCACTGCTTACATGACTCCTTAATCGGCGATGAGACAATAGCAAACAGGGAAAATCAAAATCTTACCCCCCACCTACACGTTGCAGTTTTGGAAAGCTGTATTCTGGTAAATGGTTATTCTTAAGATGTGTCTTGTGCCTCTTTTTTCCTTCAGATCATCATCACCTTTAATGTATTTGATCACTAAAATCACCAGTGGCATTAAATCATTCTGATAATCATACAAGTGCAAGATCTTTTAACCAGTTGAAGAGATTTCATGAGATAAATAGGCACTTAAGCGGAGGGTCATCAGTGTTTGGTCATGTCTGCGTGTCACACTGTGCTGGTGGATTAGACAGAACTGATCTGAACCATTTCCTCATGTTGTTCTCAGTGTGTCATTGGAGCTAGCTGCATTGGATCTGCATCAGTGTCAATGCATCCCGAGTATTTTGAGTCGTAGTTGTAGAAACAAAGTGCTGGATTGCAGGAGATTGCTGTTTTGTCCGCTTGATCATGATGTGAAATTGTTTTTTGACAGAAAGCATGCGGCTGTGATCGTCTCGTGTGTGAATTAATGTCTTTATGTGCTAATGTTCATGGTCACATCCAACTGGCTGACTTCTGTCTCCCCATCACCTCATAAACCGTGAGCCATCCACATCCATAACACGCTCAGTGTTCTTATGTTTGTTGGTTTGTGTGGTTGGTGAGATGAAGGCAAATTATTATACACTACTGCCCCCTGGTGGTGTAATAACGTGCCCTCAGTTAATGTGTTTTTTCACAGGCTCGACCTGCAGTAAAGGCAGCAAACTGAAGCCAGACACTGCTGGAATAAAGTCAGATGTTGAAACCCACAAATCAGTGAAAATTATTAGCTGTCCACTGATATTACTGACATATCAGTCAAATAAATCTGCAAAAAGTTTCTTTAAATACTGTAAATACTGTGCGACTTTACAGTACAGCACAGGAGCTCAAATTCAACTTTCTATATCCTGTCAAAGATTATAACTTTAGGCAGATTCTCCTCTTTCTGGATAGGACAGAATAAACTTCATTGATCCCAAACTTGTTACAAGAGCTCAAGGATCAACAGTAAAGGTAGAAAAAGCAAGATAAAGATATTTTTACTAAGAGAGAAGATTTTTAATATTTATATATGATATTATTATTAGGTTACTTTTAAGAGATACAATATAAATAATGTCATGTAAATGAATTGCATTATTGCTAAGTTACCAGGAGTATTTTTTCCTGCCTGTTGTTGAGTCAGGCTCACCATCACATGACTGTATGTACAAGGTGCAAGGAAATGTTAGGTGTGAGAAAATAAATAAATAAAATTAAACATGAGCTCCTTTAGCATTAATGAACTAATATAGAAATTCAAAATCAACGATATGCACCAGCACACACTAATAGAAGAAAACCAGTTGGATTGACCTTTGTGTAATTTGTGTCTTTGAGAATGAAAACTAGAAATTTATGTTTTTGTGTCATAATTCTGTTTGTGTAAATCTGTGCAACACGAGAAGGAAATCAGTCCTGAAGTGGACACAAAGCATCTTTGATGGCTGTTTTCATTTTTGCATGAAATAATTTGAATTGGCTTGACTTTGGCTTTCTGAAATATAAATCTTTCAAAAAATCTAAATAATAATTGAATTAATTGGATTAACCTTAAGCCTCCAAACCAAGTCTGGTTTCCAGTGTTGCACAGCTTGTAGTCTGCAGTGACAGTGAGTGTTCATACACAGGTCAGTGTTTTCACACAGCTCCTCTCTTCTCCTTCCCCCTCCGCCGCAGTTTGGAGACTCTCAGCAGCTTCGTCTGGTCAGGATTTTACGCAGCACTGTGATGGTGCGGGTGGGAGGAGGCTGGATGGCTCTGGATGAGTTCCTGGTGAAGAACGACCCCTGTCGAGGTGAGTTCAAAAGTTCAGCGCAAGAAGTCACAAAGCAGGGCTGAAAAATGTTCACATTCAGTTCTGTCTTAGAATGACTAAAATATTACAGTTTGGGTCCATTTTTAAGAAGTTAGAGAAGACATTTGGATAGAATTTAATAGGGAACCTGAACAGCACCGTGTTGTACATTATAGTAAACTCAGATAATATACTGTTGTAAATGTTTCGTCGTATTTACAGTAGGGATTTTTACAGCGCTCTCTAAATAAGGAGAATAAAAGCATGATGGTGGGTCGAATATGGACTGCGGGCGCCAAATTGGGCGGCTCTTATCTATGTACTATTTAATGTGAATTATTTAGGATTTAGCAAGAGGATTACAGTAATATTGTTTTCACTGAAATGATGAGGCTTTATTAGTGTTTCATTTCTTAATATAACAAATAAGAATAACTGACTGTAAAGAGATTATTAGTATTTTCTCGGTTGAAGAGCCATCAAAGGCTTTGGAGAGCTTAAGACTCTTGAGTTAAGAGTCTAATCCTCAAGCTGAATATAAGTGGAAGTAACCACAGCGACTGTCTTTTCTTTTTGATGGACCGTGCTATTGATTTAATCATTATTTTGGGATCATGTCTATGACTATTTACCCTCCTCTTAAAGTCAGTTCTTGCTATCTCAACACAACACAGCAGATAAAACTGAGTGAAATAAGACAGCAAGATCTGAATTACCTCTTAGAAAATGTCACTTCTTATGTTTAGTTAGATATAAATTAGTGTACGACTGCTAATCTGCCTCCTACATATGAATCCGAGTATGAAACCATCCGATCTGTGGCCACGTCTGGTGCAAAAGCTTTCTGTACTCTGCTTGTTTCTGCTTTCTTCTGTATTAATGATCAATCTCCTGTTTTTCCTGCTAAACTTCCTCCTGCTGAACATGATATCATTTCTTCTAGTTCATCACCACGGGAGCAAAATGTTGCGCTCGGAATCAAACTCTTCAATTACTCAGTCTCCTATAGGTTGGCAAATCTCACACTTTCTCACCTTGCTCCATGAACCCACCAGTGGTATGTGTGTCTGCACATCCGAGTGTGTGGTGCTTGTGTTGGTCCTGGCGTGTACCTCTACCGTAGCTGTGTGTGTGTGTGTGTGTGTGTGTGTGTGTGAGCGCTCATCGTGAATGGCATCCTCGTCACCACCAGCTCCACTCACACTCACAATCAACTGTCATTACTCAGCTGCAGCTGGTTTTCATGCATGCAGTTGTTTTGGTGTGAGTCACATCACCTGCTGTCACTCTCTCAGGCACGGTTTTTGGGAGTTGAAGCGCCGAATTAGCTCTTTTTTTCTCTCTCAGCATGTAACCAGCGGCTCTGAGCTCAGCTTCTTTTGCGGTTTTCAGGTTTGCTTGACAATCAAACAAACAAAAAGGCACTTTGAGAAGTTAAAGAGGACACTTAACTGGTATAAAACTGTCTAACACTGGGGAAAATGATGGAGTCGTCTCTATTTAACACACACAACAGAAGTGAAACAGTATTTTTCGCACTGTTTACTTTGCTTGACAGTGTGGTTTAGTGATTTAAAGTGCATGTAAGCTGGTTTGTTTGTAACACAACTGGCGCAACGTCTGTGTGGTTTATTCTGTGTAGTTTCTGTTTTCTTGGTTTTGTTATTCTCCTGATTTGGGCCGTATTGGTGTGTGAGTGTTTAGACGCACTTTGATTTATTCGAATTTTTCCACCATTTGTTTAGCAAACACAGAAGTGCTGCTTGTTGAGAAACAGTTTATTTCGCTACCGTTGCAGCAGTTGTTGGACTTCTGTTGGACGAGTATGCATGAGTCCAATGTTTTCAATTTGAACCCCAGCTTTTACTTTAATTAATTTGAAATATTCGGCTTTTTTTTATTCTTTAATCCAACTGTCACATCATGGCAACACTTTATTTTACAGGTCCGTATTTCCCTAATAATTTACCAATAGAAGTTTCCTAGAAATAACTATGTAAAGCAGTGCTAAGTGCAGATGAAACAGAGCTGTGCATTTCCAGTTGATATGATAGTAATTAATTCTTCCCTTCAAAAGAGTTGAAAAAAACTTCCTAGACATCAAATATGGTCTGAAAAAATCTACGGATGAGTCTGGAAAATTGAGTCTGGCAAAGTCTGGAATTTTGAAGCGTAAAATGTGCAGGAATCTGCTCACAGACGGTTTTGTTTGCTTATGTAGCGGCATCAGTATTAAATTAAAACTGTTTCATAACCAGTTAAAAATTCCGTGTAGTAGCTTTAAATGGGGCAGGAGGAAAATTCTATTTTATCTATAATTAGTACCAAGTTGCATAGATATTTCTAGGAAATTATTAGGAAATCAGGGACTTCAAGTGGAAAATAAAGTGTTAACTCACATCTTCATCAACATGTCAAAACTGTTAGTAATAATCGCAGCTGTATTTATGAAGTCTGGCTCACCTGGAGTGTGTTTTCTCAGCTAAAGGCAGGACCAACATGGAGCTGCGGGAGAAGTTCATCCTCCCAGAGGGAACCACTCAGGTGATGGCGAGCTTCCGCTACCGAGGCCGCAGATCTCGACCGTCTTCCAGAGGAGCTTCTCCCAACAGATCCACCTCCAGTCAGAGCTGCCCGGTCCCGTCACACACGACAGCCACAACGACAGCGAAGGTGAGCAGCCGCACTCTGCTGTCGTCCAGTCTGCCGTCACACTGTAGACTGATCATTCCCCGTCATGATTTTCCTCTCATTTATCTGCCTTAGTTGATTTATTTTACATTATTTGATCATTTTCCTGATTATTCTTTGTGTTTCTTACATCTAGTGTTTCTTGTAGTTTTTGATTTGTGAATCCATGTCTGTGTTTTTTGATTTGCCATTGTTCCTCAGACTCCCCAACACATAACCCGCAATTATGATAAGCCCTGGCTTACAAACAGCAAACCCTCCACTCCTCTTAAATCATCAGACTCCTTCGGGAGCCAAGGTTCATCCTCAGAGGTATAGTCATATACAGCACATGATGTGGAACGTTTTAGATTCATGACCCAACTGAAATCTACTGCATGACTGTCAAAACAGAGACAAAACATGACCAGTGAGCCCAGACAGAGCTTCTAGTTCCTAAAGTGTGTATTTGTTAGTTGTTTATAGTTCTGATTTAGCCGATTTCTGATTTTATTCTGCAATGAAGAAAAATAATGTCGGATCTGGAAGATGTTTGACTTATAAAGTGCTTTTATGTTTTAGAGATTTCACTTGGGTCTGAAAGCTTTAACTTCTTTGATCACTAATGGGCTTAATATTTAATTTTTGCCTCACAAAAATGTCTGTCTCATTTTATTGCCACTGTCACATGAACAGCTTTGTTCTATGCATGTATGTTTGTGCTACTTGTTATCTACAGATTTAACATGTACACTGTTAAAAAAAAAGTTGACAACTCAAAATTTTAAGGCAGCTTACTGTGATAGATTTTTGACTTGTGAGCCCACATCAAACTTTTAAGTTTTGAAATATACTAAAAACAAGTTTAGCCAACCTGTAATCTTTAGTTGAGATAATTTAATCTTTAATCTTTAAGTTTTGGAAACCAAAATTGGTCACAGTGAGCTGCAAACCTTATTTGTTATTATTTGGGTGCTTATTTTGGGGGGTTTCTAAAACTCAAAGATTTAAGTTTATCTAAAGAAGAAAACTGCATTGTTCTACTGCATGTCTGGTTCTGGCGGTTGGCCCCCACTATTAATAAAAAGCCTGGATCTGCTTGAGGTTTCTGCCTTTTAAAAAATGTTCCTCGCTACAGTCGCCTCAGTGCTTGCTCTTGGTGGAAATGTGTGAAAAGTGCCCTGAGATAACTTGTTACGATTTGGCAGAATAAAAATTAAAATTACATCAAATGAAATTCTCAATGAAGGATTGGTGGTTGGTAAAACTTTCAAAACTTAAGAGTTTCAGAAACTACTGCAGTAAGTTGAAATTTGGAGTTTTCTTAACTTTGTTGTTTGTATAATTCAAATACTAACTGCTTCTCAAAGGGATTGTAAAGGGTTGTTGCAAAAATAATGATTTCTTAAAATTTCAAACTAACAACAACAACATTTGCTGTGTTCTGTGGTTCATCTTGCTGTGTGCTGTGTGCTTCAGGTGGTGAGGAGTGCTTTCTAAAACTCTGTCCTGATGCTGTCTGTGTGCAGTTACCTTCCAGTGAATACAAATGAGAGTAAAGGTCTGTCTCTCGCAGGGTACACCGGTCCAAGGCAGCAAATTACGTCTTCCCGGGTACTTGTCAGGCAAAGGATTTCAGTCCAGTGAAGAGGGAACCTTGATCAGCGCTGCTGTACTGAAAGCTCGAGCACAGACAATAGGTGGTGAGTAGAGAGCAACGTCTGGAACACTTTGAATTATATTTTGAGGAAAGTGTGTTTTGTTTTTTATATTCTGGGGCACACTTGCAGCTCCTTAAAAGAGTGTGGATAAAACAGAATCCAAGGAATGAAAATTTAGACACTGTTGAAGAATAAACGCTCTTTTGTATGTTTAAATAAAAGAACATGTTTGAGATTGCAGTTACTTTTCCAGGGGTCTACTGACTGGATTGTAGTCTGCAGAACAGAAGTGTCAAAATCATTTTAGTTCATGAGCCACATACAAGCAAACTGAGCTCAAGTGGGCCGGACCAGTAAAACTATTTGCAAAGTCGTCCAGTGGGCCCAGATTGGACCCTTCAGTGGGCCGGATCTGGTCCACGGGTTGTATGTTTGACTCCCTTGCTGCAGAAAATGGGTGAAACATCTGAGATGACACCCAGAGGTCACTGCAGGTGTTTGAAGCCAGGAGTTCAGTTTACTGCTGAGGTCAAAAAGTCAAAATACGGGGAAGCGGGCTGAGATGATGTGGGATGAGCACAATGGAGGTCTTGTACTTCAGTGATTCTGATTCTTCTGCCAGCACTGTGTGTGTAGGTGGACAGCTGTGCAGCGAGTTAAACGCACTGTCATTAAAGGTTGAAGACAAGAGACAGCCTCTGTAGCTTTTGATGGAAGCAACAGCAAAACTGTGAAAACATTATTAGTACACACTCTTCATTCATTCTTCAAATGTTTTTGGCTCTTTTGCCTTCGTCAGGGTGGTGTCTGAGGTGGTGTCTGGTTTCCTTATACACATGGTGATAAATCACCATAGATAATACTTTTTACAAAATACTGATACTATTTCTGGATACAAAAATTACAAGACTTAGGCACAAAAACTACTTGGTAAGGTTTAGTTTGGTTCGATGAAGGCGACTGAACCACTGATATCTCTAATGTTTGTACTTAATTAATTATTGTCCTTGATTTTCTCTTTCTAGAGTCAAGGAAAAATTCCAGCCGACCTGGAAGTAAAGCCGGGAGCAGAGGGAGCAGTCGCAGAGGAAGCGACGCCTCCGACTTCGACATCTCAGACATCCAGTCTGTGTGCTCGGATGTGTCTGAGACGGTCGGCGACTCATCCCGAGCGACGCCGCGCTCTGCGTCCCGCCAACACGGAGGAAAACCCTCCAAGATCCCCACTCCTCAGAGAAGGACCACGCCCACAAGTAAACTGGCCAAGGGATCCAAGCGATAGTCAGTGGCCTTGAAAACAAAACAACCCAGGAGCTAGTTGCACCCTAAACACGTAACGGACACTGGAGATATCTAACTTAAAAGACTGCAAATGTGTTGAGTGTTATTTAAATTGTTGCGAAGATGTAAAATATTCTGTTGAGAGGCAATATGGTTTAATATTATGTGAGAATGGAATTTTAATGGCCTTGTGTATTTGTTTTTAATGTATTTTATTTTTTGTGAAAAATGTCAAATTGTTTTTATTGTATTTTATTTTATTGATGAAGAACCTGTAGAGGTTTGGCGAACACTAGGAAACCTGGGAATGACTATGTCGTACGGTTAACTAACATTTCTAAACACACTAATGAAGGGCAACACAGGATAGCGCTCTAAGAGTTACTGAATGTACTGTAATTTATGTTTGCTGATGTTTGGAGTAGATGGTGCATTATGGTACCATTTGGCACTGCAATTATCTATTTAAGTGCTATGATATACTGCCAACATGCATTTAAAGGGCAATGCAATATACTACAATAAAAACCCAGTAAGCACTGCAGAAACCTTTGAAAACACTATTTAAGGCAAGTAGCAGAAACCTCGTAATCATGAAGCTTTTAAGTCCTGTTTGTTTGTGAGCAGCTGCAGTCCCTGTTTTGTTTGACCACTTCACAGCAGTGTGTGCATTGACCTTTCAGAGGTGCCACTCCGTGTAGACATTCTCTCGTGCATCTATGTCAATGTATGGTTAATTTCGGTAGAGCTGAAATTGTTACTGTAACATTACTTTGTAATAAACCTGCTTGCAGAAAAGCACCAGAGACTGGTGTGCACTACACAATCAGCTTGGCTTCGCTTGTTTATGCTCCTTTGTGGATCTAGAAAAATATGCATGCGGTGGCAAACGGGTGGAATGGAGTCTGCAAGGGGTAGCAGAAGTACATATGTTACCATTTAATCATATATTATCTATCAATATTTGCTCCCAAATTTAAAAAAAATATTTTTGAGGCACACGAATAAAGCATTGAATAGAAAAATAAAGCTGGCATTAGGAATAAAATTTTATTTCCAAATCTCCAGACATTTATCCAAATGTCTTTTTTTCATTTAACATAAGCCCATCATTATGTGTGTTAATTTACGCTTATAAATATTTGACAGCCATAAGATAGATAAGACATTCTCTGATACAGGGATGGCTGGTGGAAACGGGTAAAAATCAAAACCTGGGAACCTTGGACTTCAGAATTTCCGATAAGCCAAAACATATCATGTATATTTTTTAATTAGACTGTCCAAAACTGGAGTGGCAACAGGGGTGGTCTTTTAGGGTGACAGCTGCCACCTCATTCCACCCCTGAGAAATCTGAAAAATCTCAACTATTGGATGGATTATCATGAAATTTACTGCGGATATTCAAGGTCCTTGATGATGAATCTTAATTTTGATTCCCTGACTTTTCCTCAAGTGCCATCACCGCATCAATGTTAATAACCAGTGAAACATCTGATACCTGAAGGCTTTTTAAAACTTGTGCACAGCCTACTGATGCCTGAACAAGTCATAGTGCATGTCTGCCATCACCGGGTGAAAATTTAAATTTTCTTCAATATTGGTTTCTGACCAAATACCTTAAAAACAAATTCCCATCAGCCTCAGCTGCACTATAAGTTCAGTGCTAATTATCAAATGTTAGTATTCTGACAAGCATGGTGAACACTCTTAGAAACGAGGGCTTCCTTGAAGGCTGAGGTTCTACCTAGAACCATTTGCTCTGAAGAACCCTTTCTTGAAGAAAGAGTTTATCAATGTTTTTTTGTAAGACTGGGGGTTCCATTAAGACCCCTCTTCATCTAAAGAACCCTTTTTGAAAGAAAGAGTTCTTCAATGATTGTTGAAAGAATGGCTGTTAGAAGATGTTTTCTGACTCTAAACATTGATCATTGTAACATAGTAGAATACAATATGGTTCTTAATAGAACCCTCTAAAGACAAGAGGGTTATAGATGAAACCCTTCTAAAATATATTTTTAGATTCCACTGGGTGGGTTCTAGATGAAACCCTTGGAATATGAAAGGGTTGTCAGTGGAACCCTCTGGGTGGGCTCTACATGAAACTCTTGTAATATAAAAAGGTTCTTGGTGGAACTCTCTGGTTGAGCACCCTTCACCTCTCATGGGGGGTTCTGGGTGAAACCTTTCACAGATGGTTCTAGGTATAACTCTGTGTTGGTTCTGGGAAGAACTCTTCCAAGTGGAACCTTTTAAAAGCTCTTCCATGAACCAAAGAGTGTTCTCCCATGGGGACAAGCCAAAGAACCATTTATGGTTCTAGCTAGCTCTTCAGTCTCTTAGAGTGTAGTAAACACCAGCTTGTTAGCATGCTGATGTTAGCATCTAGCTTCAGTTCAGCACTTTAAGGGTGTTTTTTTTCATTTTCTCTTTACCTCCACATATTGAGGCAGCTGTCTACTGTATCTGTGTGCCACTCCGCAGTCTTTGCCCCTATAGTCTGGCTGTTGGATGCAGTGATGTAGATTGAAGGTGTGGTCTGCTCTGGGTGGAATGTTTGCAGAGCATCTTGTGTTTAGCTGTGACATACTACATCTTTCTCTCACTGAGACTCTGGATGATAAAACACAGTCTTGAATGAACAAAACCTGTGTGACTGCTTATTAAAGAAATTATAAACTAAATTTATACAACTGTCCACATATATATTTTTCCCCCAAATGCACCAGTGGATGTGTTAAGAGACAGAACAACTCCGCACAGTAAAATACACAAAACTTTGTCTAAGAGCTGCACTGAACCAAACTTTGTCAAAGTACAGACTTATTCTTCAACTTTCTCCTTACGAATATCTTTCACTGACATAAATCTCCTGGTATGTTCACCTACATTTCCTTCATGTGATGACTCAGTTTACTGGACTTGTACTGGAGGTGTAACTGACCTATGAGAGGAGACAGATCCCCTGGGGACCAAAGGTGGAGTGGAGCTCAGGGGTCAGGCTCCTCTGGGACCCACAGCTTCTCGTCTGAATGGTCCTCCTGTTCAGCTCAAAGACTGGCCCCGGGATGGCACTTTAGAGCGGGATATATCCTCACAGCAGGAACTGGAAAAGATCCATCTGCATGAGCACTGGGACTTTCTTTTTCAGGAATATGTGAGTAATTCTCTGCTACTTCTCTTCATTCTTTTCAAATATTTTGTGAGGGTAGTCCGAAATTATTAATATGCTTTTATGTATATCAAAATATAAATTGGAGTTGTCAGTGATATCTGTTTGTGTATTAAACGAATGGAACTGTAGTTTGATCAGCTGTGCATGACTGTATCCTCTAATTGGGTGAAACTTTTACATGCACAAAGCAGTTCAACTGATGCAACTTTTCATATTATTTTAGTAATATGATTAGAAAACCTCAGTAGTCGTATTGCATCCAAGAAATTTGAACAGTTGCTATTTAAAATGACTTAAAATTAAAATATTTGTTTTGATTTGATACTCCAATAGCTTAGACCAGAAATGTAGGGTTGCACTTTTTTTTTTCTTTATTCTGAATCAGTGATAGTCAACTTGTGACGCCTGCGTCAAATCTGGCCCCTGATAGGCTGCCAGGTGGCCCTGTATAATGTGTATTTCATCCTAAAAGAGCTTAAATATGCTTTTTTATTCTGTCTCTGGTAGGAGCAGCTTATTTTTATGAATCATTCCAACAACTGCATGATGGAAGCAGACATTCCTGCTGTTAAACACTTTTAAAAGCAACAAAAGCATTTACAACTAAAATGCAGTTTCAGTTATAAAATGTGGTGAAATATATATGTATATATGTATACATTGCACCAAGGTAATTTACTTAATAAGTTAATTAAAAGATGAGTTGATGGGCCTTTTGATGTTGTATTCATTTTATCTGATAAATAACATTATTATTAATGTTTGTTTATTAACTGGCCCCTCTAAATCTTTTATTTATGCATAGAAATGTATAATTTTTAACAAATCAGAGTAACTGACTTCTCTGTAAGGGCCAGCTGTACACTCATATATTCAGATTTACTGAATTACTCATTTATTTAATTGTTGCTCTACAGGCACTTATAGCCCCTGACTTGAAACATTTGAAAATGCCAGCTTTCAAAGTCATGCTGGTGTTTGCAGCAGTCTTTACCATCCTGGGACTCACCCACTGTCAAAAGTTGCCAAGTAAGTTCTATTTTTTATATATATATATATATATGTATTTGATGACAACAGCACATCTCCCATTGCATAAAAATAAGACTAACACTGAATTATCACGGTTCTGTAGAGTTGTGCAGGACTGGACTATACATCAGATATCTCAAACTTCTGGCCCCCTATCCCCCTCCCTCCGGCCCATGACATGATGTCAAAGACATAATATAATCTGGACTGCAAAATTATTTAAATTATTTTTTCTAGTTGTTTCATGCCAATTTAAACTACCCTTAAATTGAAAACAATAGCACTTTTAATACAGAGATTTATCATCTCAGTGATCCATTTTCTGGTTAAGTAAACTTATCATATAAAACATGATTGAGAATAATCACAAATTTCATATTATCTGGTCTCACTATGTACTACCACACCACAACCAGCAGATGTCAGTGTCTGTCAGATCATAGTCCATCATTTGTCTCAGCAGTTGACAGAGTATCGTATTTCCTGCTCTCAGTGTCTATGTGGACACTAAGAGGTCAAAGAGGTCATGCTGGGGTTAAGCTTTGTACGTGAACATCTGAAGCCCTGCAACTGAGTCTCCACCACCATAAATAAACCAGTTAACACAATGTTTTTATTTCTACCTATGGTCTCCTGCCCACTGATCAAGAGTCAGATAAGACTGCACGAAGATATAGTATCTGTTGTAGTATATTTTTGGCCTATAGACTGTAATATATGACTGTGAAACATAATGTGTAATAAAATATGACTCTGCAGATTTTAGTCAGAGACAGCAGGTGTTTTCACAGAAGAATCTCTGCATATTTACAGTCTGTTTACCAATAACAAGTGGGGGAACTTGTTGACATGTGACAGTAGCGGATATAGCAGGTATTTCATTGTTGTAGAGCAGATTTTTTGTGTTATTTTCAGTTCTAGTCATAACATTTATAACCGGGATCTTTCATTCACTCGTTTTAAGCTCACAGGAAACATCACAGCTTCACTGATCTCATTCAAACCGCAGCACAAAGCGTGCAGTGTTTAGAATTCAGTAGCCAAGTCCAGCCATGAAATAAAATAAACATGTTAATGGGTTTAACAAATGACCTCACTGTACCTGTGAATTGATGGTATTATTAATGACAATGACTAATGCAGCCGTTTAAGAAATCAGTGATATCAGCGCTGATGTCAGATTCAGAAGCAGTCCAGCACCTTTGATGCTGAATCTTGTGACATCAAACTAAACTCAGTGTTTGTGCCGTGAGGTTTTGATCTGCTGGAGGAGTTCCGTGTGCCCGAATCGAGAGGAGTGAGGAGAGTGGACGGCTCTCAACCTGAGGCGGTGGCCTACAGAGTCAACCCCTCTATTCATCTACGGAGGACCATGAGGTACAGTGCAACACCATCTGAACATAGTTCATTTCAGTGAAGCCCATAAATGATTAAAACTGACTTCACACTGCTTGAAAATCTTGTTTCTGCTGATTTCCAGAGGTTTAACATCTTATCTGGCTGTAGTGACAGAGAGGTGTACTCCAAGGTCTGTCCATACACTGTGACATCATTGTTGGGTGTGGTTACAGGTGCACGCAAGCTCACTTCTGACCACACCCCATCAATAATGCTGCAGGTGAAACAGGCTGAAAACTTTCAACCAGGGTGTAGTAGAACACTGCTTTTCAGCCTGGTGTTAAGTAACTCTTTAAAGGGTCACTGAAGGTGACGATGACGTCACAAGGTCCAGGAGTACACCTGTACATCACTATAGCAAGGCTAGGTCTGCAAAAAACAAGATTTTCAGGGGTGTTAAGTTACTCTTTATGAAGTCTCTATTTGTAAGCTGTAAAGGTCCAGTGTGTATGATTGAGGGATCTATTAGCAGAATGCGGCAGGAATGGAATATGATATTCATAAGAATAATTTCATCAGTACAAACTTGTAGGAAGAAGAACAGCATAGTAAGAATCGTGTTTTTCGTTACCTCACATGTTGATTCCAGCAGGCACGGCCGTGTCGTGCTCTGGCTGTGATGTGGAGGGTGGAGCTGACTGCAGCCATTCTAGCAAAATGCTTGTGTTTTACACCAGCAGCACCACAACGCGTTTCAGAAGCAGATCTCCAGATTGAGCCAGGCAGGAAGGAACAGGAACAGCATAGAGCATCTGGTCAATTTTCAAACGAAACCGTCCTGTGTAGACTCCTGATAAAAATAAAAACAGACATGAGAAGTTACTCCTGGTAGAACCACAAAATTCACGGAAAAATGATCAAATCAACAAAGTCAGGCAGCCTCTGCTTCTGAGATGCTCCTGGTGGGGCTTGAACCTGTATGGAGGATGGAGCAAAACTGCATCACAGGCGGGACATCATAGAGCCTCACTCGGTGAATCAAGGTATTAGAATGAGCTACAGAGGGCACCTGTCCTCTTCCACAGAGGCCGCCATGTTGGACAGTCATATTTCTACAATAGACTAGACTAAACAAACCAAACACTGGCTCTGGAAAGTGCCTGTCTCATTTTTTGTTAGTTTTGTGGCCACCATTTTCCTACATGGTTGGAAGGGGAGGGTTAGGTAAGTATAATTCAGGTGATTTCTATCTACAACCTCACCTTTAGACCTCACCGCTAGATGCAACTAAATCCTACACACTGGTCCTTTCATGTCATGTCCACATGCAAACAGTGTATGAAAATGTATGAAAATATTTCCTTATCTGAATATTTTAGGTCTCTCAGAAGTGCAATGCTCAAGTTTTTAGCCATGTTAGCAGCCTGGCTCTAACAATGTTGGTATGATGTCAGTCCACCACTTTGATCCACACTGAAAAAAGTGTCAACAGCTATTAGACTGATTGGATCAGCATGCTAACAGGCCAGGATGGTAACATGTTAAATCAAACCTACCACAAACCGCAATGTTCTTGTCTTGTAAAATTCTGTTTTAAATTTGCAAACATCCTATGTTTAGTTCAAACATGATAAAAAAATATTAGTCATCCCGTCATTAACTATTAACTGTTCATATTATTTCTGAAGTAAGGTTAATTGGGGCACACTGGAGGGGGAGGGACTTTGACCATATTTGGCTCAAAGCTCTGCTGTGCCTCACAGAGCTGCGAGCATCACTGTAGACGTTTGTCATGTTTTTCTTTGAACTCTTAATCGCTGATATTTAGTACAGCACTGCCTTTTGATCTGTGCTTTGTTCATCTTAAAGATTAAGAACTGTAGTCTGGTAAATATCTCAAAAGAGACGTCACAAAAAGTTACAAAAAATGTGTCATATGTTAATGTGGAATTAAAGCATAACATTTAAGAAGCTTTCTTTCTACTGGTTGGTATTTGGGGCCTTATGTTCCTACAAAATCCCTCAATTGACCAGTGACCAGGAGAAAGTTGATTGAGGTACCAAATTTGCTCAACTGTTACTGGAGATCAGACTGAAAAGGGGTGGGACTTAGGGAGGGTCAACTGTTGTTTAGTGAAGAAAGTTGCCTCTCTTTAATGTAATCCAGCTCTCTAAACCTCACTCTCATGCCACAGTGATGTGTACCCAGACGGACTTCCCTCCGACTACTCTGTCATCGCAACATTTAAGGTGACCAAAGACACCGCCAAGAAATCCTGGGACCTGTGGCAGGTCAGCGACCCCGAGGGACGAGAGCAAGTGGGCCTGCGTTTCCAGGGTGATTCGCGCTCTTTGGACTTCTTCTACACCAGCCCCCGTGGCAGCCAGATGCTGAGGACCTTCCACGGTGTGGAGAAGCTGTTTGACGGAGAGTGGCACAAACTGGCGCTGAGCGTGAAGGGCAGCCAGGTGAAGCTGCTGATCGACTGTGAAGAGGTCAGTGTGGAGTCCATTGATGAACCGAGGCCAGTCATCCAGCGAGGGTTCACCTCCATCGTCAAGAGGGCTGCAGGAGATCGCTCTGTGTCTGTACGTTGACAGACTGGATTCCTTTGTATCAGAAGTAGTATTTTGACTTCCTTTAATATGGGATAGAACTTCTATTTCTCACATTATCTCGGGTCTTTCTCCAGGTGGACCTCCAGCAGATGGATGTATCATGTGACCCAGAGCAGGCTTATTCAGAGGGCTGCTGTGAGCTCTCCGGCGTGGTGAGTCAGCTCCCATTCAACGTGGTTTCACTCAGGACTGGGCAATATATCGAATATTATATCAATGTCGTGATATGAGATTAGATATTGTCTTACATGTTGGATAATGATATTTTTTGATATTCAAGAATTCAGCGTAATTTCATAGTAACTTAATAGTTGTAGTTCCTTGATTAAACACAAAATAAAAAATATATACAGATAATAATTAACTTCAGAATGGAATAGGGTTAAAATAGAAAACAAAATGTATACATACATGTATTAAACACCCGAGAGATAATTCTGTAGTTCATTTTTTGGAATTTGCTTCAGGTTGAACGTAAACAGCAGCAACAAGATGGTGATGATAAAATGGTCGATATCTTCACATGAAAGGTCTCAGAAACTTTGTCCATCAGCTTGTGTTTGAGCAGACAGCATCATCGACGTAGAAACACAGAGTCCTCCTTTCCTTGTCCTGTTTAGAGTCTTTCATGTTGCGTCCTGTCAGGTCGGAGTGTGATCCGCCCCTCAGGTGGAACAACCCGATCCAGGATGTTGTGGAGGAGGTTTCTCTGTGTGGGCGCAACAGTCTGTGGTTTCCTCTCACATATTATCTGCTTCATTTTCCTGACCGGATATTATCAAGGAGCAGCCTTAAGTTCCAGCTGTAGCATCGTTCTTATTTCCGCTCTCTTCCTCTCCTTCTGGGGTGGCGTCTGTGGTGGTGCATCCAGCTGATCTGACTGCATGTTCAAAAGATGCCAACTACATTTGTTGATTGCTTCAGGCTCTGCTGTTACACGATACAGCATAAGTGTTGTCTTTTCCTGGTTTTAAATTCTGAATTACAGTAAAGTAAAATTACTTTCTGGGCTTTCTACTTCTAGATTGTTCTGGCTGTTTTATTTTTTACTTTTAGCCACTTATTCATTATATCCACCTTGCTGATGATTATTTTTCGAAGATCTCATTGTGTTAATTCAATATTTTGTGAAAGAATCAATAATCATTCCTACAATATTGTCACAATATTGATAAAGGTATTTAGTAAAAAATATTGTGATATCTGAATTTGTCCATATTGCCCAGTCCTACTACAAGATCATTATATGTTTGCATTACTTAGTTGATGGTATGTTGCTTTAGAGAGAATGTGTATATAGAGATATATACCGTATATCACAAAATAGCCTAAAGATTTTATTTTTAAGCCTTACTGCCCAGCCCCAGTTTCACTCCCTCTGTTAATGATGTGTGAATAGTTTTAAAATTGTTGTCTCACCTTTCTGTCCATGGCAGTGTGGAGGGTATGCAGAGATCGGTCTAACAGCTGGAAGAGCAGCTTGCAAATGTATGCATGGACAGCCTGGTGTTCAGGGACCTCCAGGGCCAAAGGTGAGTGTACCTGCACAGAGGAAATTAGAACATACTGATAAGACAAGCTGAAGCTGTGTTGACATATGTTTCTATTCTTCTGCAGGGTCACAGAGGTCTTCAAGGAGAACCAGGGGACCCGGGAAGACAAGGAAACTGGGTAAATAAGTGTGTCTCTCAGTCATGTGACTATCAGACCTTATACAGCAATTCTAAAAAAAGTTGTGGCGTTGTGTAAAACGTAAATAAAAGCAGAATGCAATGATTTGCACAAACATTGTCTTCAACTGAATATAGCACAAAGACGATATTTAATATTCAAACTGATAAACTGTGTTGTTTTTTGTAAATATACACTCATTCTGTATTTGATGCCTGCAACACATTCCAAAATAGTTGGGACAGGGGCAACAAAAGACTGAGCTGTTGTGTCCTACAGGCTTAAGAGGAAAAGGACCATCCAGACTGTTACCAGCACTAACTTCAAAAGCCAGCCTCTGTGATGGTATGGGGGTGTGTTAGTGACCATGGCTTCATGGGTAACTGTCCCCATTGATGCTGAATGGTACACACAGGTTTTGGAGCAAATTATGCTGCCATCCAGATGATGTATGTTTCAGAGATGTCCCTGCTAATTTCAGCAAGACAATGCCAAGACACTTTGTGCATGTGTTCCAGCGGCGTGGCTTCATGGCTGAAAATGAAAATGTGTGGTGCATTATGAAGCACAAAATATGACAACAGAGACCAAACAGGACTGTTGAGCAGCTGAAGTCGTATATAAAGCAAGAATGAGAAAGAATTTCACTTTCAAAACTTCAGCAATTATTGTCCTCAGTTCAAAAACACTTAAGAGTGTTCTTAAAGGAAAAGGTGATGTATCACAGTACACATCACATCACCCTGTCTGACGTTTTTTGGAACGTGTTGCAGGCATCAAATTCAGAATGAGTGTATATTTACAAAAAACAATAAAGTTTAAACATCAAATATCTTGTCCTTGAACTGTGCAAGTCAAAAATGATTTGCAAATCACTGAATTCTGTTTTTATTTCCGTTTTACACAACATCCCAACTATTTTGGAATAGGGGTTGCATTACACTTGACGGTTTTTACTAGGTGTATTCCTACCATTAGCGGCATCCCCTTCTTCTTGCAGCACCATAAAGAGTTAAACTGAAGTGTAGTTAAGTGACATTGTAAAACTTTCATTCGTGAGACAGCAGCAAAGCTGTGGAAAATGGCAACAGAAGTACAACTGAGACACGACAGGATGGAAACAGATCTGGAAGCAGGAGCGCTCAGCGATAGTAAACATAGGAGCTCCTTCCATACTCTGAAAACTTGTGTCCGCTTTGCAAAAGATTTAGGAGGAAGCCAAGATAAACACAAACCAATACGGATGTGACAATAAATTTGTTTTTGTCGTTCTGAAATAGCCATTTGCATCTTAAAACACAGGCCCCGCTGGTTTAGAATACAGGATTTAACTCAAACTGGCAGAAGATCACAAGGTTTCTAATGGTTTTGCTTTTCCATTTGGAAGAAACTGAGCCAAATGTAATGAATCCCACACACACAGGAAAACCGAGCAGTTGAGCAATAACTGTGCCCTCCAAGTGTCTGGTAATGAGTGGCATTACTGTGTGAAAATTCTCTGATGCTTTGTTACTTAAACGTTTTTCTTTTTATGGATACGGCTAATGAATTCAGTGTAGGAGGATCAAATTGTGAAACAGGGGAAAGGTTTGAGAAAAGTAGGATGAACAAAGTATTCTGTTGCAGGAGCCAGTTACACACGCATCAGTGAATGAACAAATACACTCACATTTCTGTACTTTAGGGAGCCGCAGACGTGATTATTTCCACTTTAAATTTATGACTTGTTAATCTCTTTGATGCTTAGCAGTCAGTTATGTTGGAGCAGATCTGAACGTGTTTTAAAACAGTCCAGAGAACATGTGTTTAAAGAAGAAAAATTTCTTTTATACATGTGTGATGGTTTGGCATTTAACATGCCCTTTGCACTCAAGGAAATCCCCCATGCTGCCTTAGCAAACACATGTACGCCTGCAGGCCCACGTACAGTCAGAGCACATTTCCAGAGCTGTACATGCTACATATTGATGTCCAGAAATGCAGCTGTAGCTCATCTGGAGTAAACATCTGTCTTGTGTAACTCGTTAGAGTTTTGACCTCCTGCCAGCTTGTGAATCACAGAGCCCCAACATGTTTATCTCCTCCCCCGCTGGCATCCAAGGAGGGCATTTCCTGGCACACATATATGAACTGTCCATCTCGGGTGGTGGGTGGTCCTTTGCTCATCGGAGCTATACCGCCTTACAAACGTTGTAAAGTTCACGGTCGTGCCTCTCGCCACACCGGCGGCCATCTCTGAGGTTAACCTCCTCTGGCCAGCTGACGCTGCTTAACAACAGCATTAGGTGTGATGGTCAAATAAACTTACAACACAAAGGCGAATCTGTTTGTTGACTCAGCGAAATACAGCCAACTGGAAAACACTTTTCTTTCTACTTCTGAGGAAGTCAGCATCTGTGCAAACAATACTGCTCCGTTTTGTTGTATTTATGACTAATGTTTCCTAAATCCTGCTGAATATGCTTGTATATATTTTCCACTAATGTGACATTTATAGCAGTTTGACATTTTAAACTTAATTATACTCCTTTTATCAGATGATTTTTACAGCTGATGTTACAGGAAAAGTTTGACAGTTTGGAAATACACTCCCTCGCTTTGCAGAATAAAATTAGACAATCAATCAATCCCGCTGTCATATCTATGTGTTAATGTGAAGCTACAACCAGGACATGGTTAGTTTAGCATAACAACTGGAAGCAGATTGAAACAGGTAGCCTTTGTCAAAAGTTCAAAAACACACCTACCAGCACCTCTAAAGCTCAATAACCCGCACTTAACCCACAACTGTCGACTCTACACTGCTTTTGTATATATTAAACAAACAAGCTACATGAATTTATTAGGGAGCTTTAAACCTGCTGGTCAGCAATTTTTTTGTCCCTACGACCTTAGCTGACATCACATGGTAGTACATAAAATAAAATATTATGAAAAAACAGGGGTACGCATACACACATATAAACATATTCAAGTTAGGTTTCAAAAGCTTTTTACTTAAAACTGTTAAAACTTTAGTAAACCCAGTGATTTTAGTAGAGAATTCACTTTTAGGAGAAAAGATGAGGTAGTGATTAGGAACGTTTCTTTTTGTGAATTAAAAAAACTTAACAGTGAAGTCGAGCAAATATTCAAGTAGCTTATCGTCACAACATTATGAACTGTGGGTGATTCCCTCAGGCAAAGCCTGCAGAAATGCAGACTTATAAAGGGCTCAAAATGTTTGTCAGAGAGCCCTCGAGGACTTGAGGATTTAACAAAGGGACAGCCTTTGGCCCTCGCAGGCCTACCGGGAACAAGCCTCGAAGTCTGTGAGTCTGTGAGGGCGGACTTTGGGATAGTGTGACAATAGAAATATGCTCGTTTTTTTTTTTTTTTTCAGTGCCACTCTCATTTCTGGCTGTTAAATATGAAGTTACACAGCCAGCAGCAACTTAGGTTGGCTTGGCACAAACACTGGAAGCAGGGGGAAACAGCTAGCCTCACTCTCTCCAAAGTTGAGTGCAGCTCTTCTTTGTTCACCTCAAAATATTGGGAATTTTGTGTAATATGTTGTTTGCTTATATGTTGTGAACCTGACACTGTACTTTGAGTTTTTACCATGCTGTAATGTTACTAAAATCAGATTTCACTAATTTTGGTCGGGTGGGCCTTTACAGTAACATGGAGGGAGCTCAGTGAGATCTCATTTCTTTACTTCATACAAGTTTACAGAGTTTTATGCTGGACTACTTCTTGCCCACGCACAGTGACTTCCTGCAGCCCTGTCATCACTGTCGCAACCTGTTTAGTGTTTTTAATGTTACACTTGTACAAATAAAATGTAATATGTTAACATGAGCTTTAAAGATTCTGATAGGCAGAGTTTGTTTCCTTTGGACAAAATCAGGCTAGCTTCCTGCTTCCAGTCTTCCAGCCTGAGCTTCATATTTACCATACAAACATGAGAGTTCATCTAATCTAATGTTATCGTGAGAAAATTTACTTTGTTAAATTGAGATAATGAGATAATCAATATGTTATCACAATAAAGCAAAAAGTCGTTTGCTCCCCTAACAATGTTTATCAGAGATCAGGGGTGCCACGCCTAGATGACGTTTTGATTGATTAAAGCTGAAAAATGTCAGATCAAGGAGTACACATTATTGATCCACGCATCAGACTGTACTTGAATAAAGATCTAACACAGGCAGGAACTGCTTTTTGTCTTTCTGTTAGAGGGAACATTCAGATCAGTGCTCGTCATTTGAGGAGAAGTGAGTGCAATTCAGTGATTGTTGTCTTGAGATAAATAATTTCGCTGTTACCTCAAGAAATCAGACTTGTTTTCTCGAGATAATAAGATAAATGAACTAATTATCATGAAAAAACAAGCTTTATTATCTTGGGGAAAAAATCTATTAAAGTCATGACTAAACATAAACATAATGTGAATAAAACTTAATATGTTACCTTGACCATGAACATGGTTTCTGCCTGAGTCACGTCAGATAGACTTTTTTCTGCAATGGTGATTGTTTAAACAAAGACAACAACTCCCATGATCCCACTACTACTGCTTCAAATGGCACTAAACTACGTCTGTTGTTATTATTTTAATATGAGAGAGATCCCTGCACATATTGTACGTTTAATTTGTGACCTTGAGATATCAGCTTTAAAAAAATTATGTAAGCATGTCCATTCTTGGCTTCCCAAACTGCTGTAAGTGCTGGAACATGCGGGTTTCCCCGGTATGGGATCAATAAAGTTCATCTTATCTGATCTTATCAAAACATTCTTTTAAAAACATCTCTCCTTTACTCATTATGTCGTTGTAATGACTGCAGCAAAATCAACAACTACTTTCTGAGGAACCAACTGCGGTCATGTCTAAACAGTTTCTCTGTCTATCAAAGTTTAATCTCCCAGAAGTCATTAGTGACTTTCTCTCGGTGGAAACAGTTGCTAACGTTCACATTTTACGCTCCATTTCTCGAACCATTCACAAACAAATAGCTGCAGCGCAACAAGTCGTGCTTGTGATTAAGACAAACTTGTCTTGCAGGGGATCAGGGGAAACACAGGAGACTATGGCAACATTGGCGAGACGGGCCCAAAGGTAAGCGCTGCCTTAATATGCCCCTATCAGAGTTACACTTTGGCTTGGCTCGTTCTCAAAACGCATTAATGAAACCTCACACACACGTCCTCAGGGTGAAGAGGGAATCAAAGGCGAGAAAGGAATGAGAGGACTCCGGGGCCAAGTGGTAATTTATCACACTCAGATTTATCATTTTCTCCAGCATGAGATGTTACCAATCTTAATTAATGAGATGTTGTGTTAACAGGGAGACAGAGGTCCCAAAGGCCTGAAAGGATTAAAAGGGGCAGCAGGCTTCAAGGTAAACTCTTCAGACTTTAATAGAATCTGTTTAATTAGGAAATAGACAGCCAGCTAATGGAGTTAAAGAGTTTTCATTAGATTTCTGTGCAGCTTGTTGTTAAAGCGGTATAACTTTATAGACAATCCAGAGGGTTTAATGTCGGCATTTTGTAATTAAAGGGAGTTCGTGGACCTCCTGGAGACATCGGAGAGACTGGGAACCAAGGAGAAGTTGTGAGTTAACCTTTCAAACGCAGTGGTAAGCCCTTTTGCAAGTCATTATCTAATTACTGTATCGCTTACATTTTGGCCTCCTTGAAGGGTGCTAAAGGCGAGCAAGGATATGAAGGGATTCCCGGGTTTCAAGGAGTTAAGGTATTCATATTTCCTCCTTTCCTTGTCTTCTTTTTTTTATCGAGATATCATAATTTAATTCCATTATGCTTTTATTTTTAGGGAGAAAAAGGGACCACCGGTGCAGAGGGCCGTGAGGGGCCCCAAGGAAAGCAGGTGAGTTGTTGTGGGAGTCCCTGATCCGTAATCCATGATATGGCACTCTTAATTCTTTGTCCGTTTACCTTCAAAACCCCTTCATGTGAACGTGGAGAGGCAGTAAATCATTTTTAATGTGGTAAAACACTGGAGTAGAGCTATGTTTTTGGCTTATGTGCCGTCTCCATAAACAACATCAGTTCATGTGGCTGGATTTTGGCTGAAATCCGAAGGAACGGAACTATATCAACATAAGCTGGTGAGTCACTGAAAGAGGAGCCTCGACTGCAATGATAACCTACCCTATTGTATATGCTGCTTCACCATGTTGCTCACTCAGTGGCAGACTCAGGCTGTCTGAGGGGCACAGGGAAAAATAAAGATGGCATCTGTGCGCTGCGAAGTGATGCACTTATGGTGAAACAGTTACCATCCCTGGTTTAGACTAGTACAGCAACACTGCAGTCTATAGGACACTACATCGCATTTTGTCCACTGGAAGAGCACCCTAAAGGACACTTTTTCATGTTTTATCCACTGGAAGAGCACCCTAAAGGGCACTTTTTCATGTTTTATCCACTGGAAGAGCACTCTCGATGGCACTTTATCATGTTTCATCTACTGGAATGATGCCGTAGAGGACACTTTTTCCCATTTTGCCCACTGGAAGGGCACGCCAGAGGGCAACTAATAATGTTTTATTGCCCATAGGGCATCCAAGAGGGCATTTTTGTGGTGCTTACTTAAAGAAATCTGTTGCATATTTAAAATCTTAACTCATGTTGCTTGAAATGATTTGACAGGGTATCATCGGAGATCCTGGAGAGAGGGGAACTCCTGGCGAGAAGGGGCAGCCTGTATGTATCACAAATTAATCACTGACATGAAAATTATTTGTCTCTTTCGTTTGATTTGTATACAGAAATCAAATATATTTCAAAACGCGTTGTTTTGAATTTTGATTTATATGTTTATTTTGTCTGAAAACTAGGGGATCCCAGGACCTGTGGGTAGATCTGGCACCATCGGGCTGAAGGTGATTTCTTGCTGACACGCTAAGCACCTCACACCCAAGTGCTCACTTACACTCCTGATATAATTTGTCTGTTTTATAATAACGATAGCATTTCCCTATAGGGCATAATTGGAGATCCGGGCTTACCAGGCAGAGATGGTGATCCAGGAATAGAGGTACTATATTCTACTGATAATGATATTTTAATGATGAATTTTAGAAGATGTACAGATTCACCTAGAGGGGGCATTAGGGTCTATTGTCAACAAGTTTAAGTTTAGGGTATTTTACACAACTTTATGATGCATGTGTCTCCTCCATATTAGATCATGCTGCAGGGATATGGAGCTTTAAAGAATATAAAATAGCAGACTCGATTCAGAATAGAGCTGCACACAAGTTTTCTCCTATTTTGGCTGTTCAGGTTGATACTGGTTGGATTCCTGGTTCAATAAGGAAAAAATGTGATATGATAAGGCTGTGGAATTGTTTGCTTAAAGTCAGGGGCAAATATTTCATGCCATGGTTGGTGAAGACAATAAACATGTCCAAGTCTGTTGCTGCAAAGTTTCAGAGTGACAGAGAGACAGAGTGTCCCCATAAGCATAGTAAAAGCTATGAGTTTGAGATGCTGTGCTGCTGCCAGAGGAGTGCTGACTAAGATTACAGCATGGAAATAAATGACAAATTACAATACTGGCTTTAATTAACCAACACTGACTAGACAATGTCAGACAAAAGTGTTTATATTTAAATTTTTTGATCAAAATTATTGCTATTGCTATTTAGTACTCCCTGGGTGTCTCTACCATCCCTACCCAATTCTACACACTTACACTTACTTAAAGCTACTTCAAGAAATGTTCATATTTTGATGATTCTGGATGCCATAACAACCACAAAATATAACGTCAAAAATACAACAATCTACCTAGACATCACCTCCTGCTTCATTTTAACTGGCTAAAATACTATTGACTATAACTATGTCTGTGAAAATGTGAACACAGGCTTGTTTCATTGAGTTTTACAGAGAAAACTACCAGCTGGCAGCCATTAAGAATAACTGATAGAACTACTAAATCTTCTTTCTGATAGTCTTGTTAACTTATGTAGGTCATATAGAGACATCAGTAGTAAACTGAGTGTTTCAAAATCAGTTAAACATAGTTGTGTGACATGATTACATGAAATGAAGCAGTTGTTTGATCTTAATGTGAATAAAATGGCTTCCTTTGTTTCTAAAGCTTGAAAAAAACGCCAGGTTGGGTCTTTTGTTTGGTAGAGCTTGTAATTGATGTTGCTTCACTGGTTTCTGGTCTTTTTTTCTAAATAATCGTGTCGTTGTAAGCCTGTTCGGGCTGGGCACGTTATTTGTGCATGACACAATAATAAAAATCAAATCAATCATATATTATGTATTCCTCACAGGCTTATCAAGGACCACAAGGTCTCGGTGGAAAACTTGGACGAAGTGGACCAAAAGTAAGTCGCTGACATTGTTTGCTTTTGTAAATAAATGTGTAATTGAGTTGTTTTTGGCAGATTAATTTGTTGTGGTTTTACAGGGAGAGAAAGGCACCCTCGGGCCAGCAGGAGAAATGGGTCCCCAAGGCCGAACTGTAAGTCACTTTTTCAGTCACTGAAGACAAGCACATAATACATTTTGTACGTAAAGTAGTTTGCCATCTTAAAGGAAAACGACAAAGAATAAAGCCGTCCCTTAGGTCGGTTTAATAAATGTTTTATTCTCGAGGGCCCAAGAGGTTACAAGGGTTCTGCAGGGAAGCCAGGAAGACCCGGATTTATCGGCCCACCGGGACCCACTGTGAGTCCTCCAGATGAATTCTCTAAACTCTTCCAAACACTAGTTCATTTTCTTCAAGCCATTAAAGCATGTCAACTCTTCACAGGGACACGTGGGTGTGCCTGGAAAACCAGGGTCCAAGGTAATACATCCTCATCCGTTACACATTAGAAATAAAAAATGATGATTTAATGCCAAAATGACCTATTCAAGAAATATTTATGATATACTGCATCATGAGCTGAATGCAGTCATATGATTCAAGATCTGTAGATGTTTTGTTACCCAGTCATCTTTTACAAAGTCATTTTGAACTTTTATTTTGAGGTCACAGGCAGTGGTGTGGTGGGGTCATAATTTATGCCCTAAAGTTTTTGGAAAGCAGCAAATGGCAAATAATCTTCGAGCAAAGGAAAAACTCTGTGACATGTAAGGTTACTCCTGCATTTAATTCACCCAAATATGGGCCAAATAGTATTTGCACTTTGTCACTTAAATCCTACTCCTTGAATTTCGCTTAGAGTTCAGTAAGGAACATTACGAAATTAACATACGTCACAAAAAATGTGCAGATTTTGCAATCAAGACTGGCTCACATTATTATCTCACCTTATCGTCTATGAGCTGCAGTGTCTTCTGTAAAAGGTTTGCAACAGATAGTGTCATCCAGAGCGTGCCACTATTACAACATGGATATCATTTGTCAAAAGCCATTCTGCAAATATTACTGGTTCTACACAGGCCTAATATAAGATCTGTTCAAGATGAGGCAACATGTTGTCTCAGTCAGAGATTTGTTTACTTATTAAGCTATTTTTTTCCCCCCAGAATGGCAAAGCAAAGGCATGGCCTGCCCGACCCTGCCTCTGATTGGCCTCTCGGCCTGATACTTTTACACTCACTCCTCATGCCTAAACCTATCCAAGCTAATAGGAACTTTACCATCTTAGGTGAAAAAAACTGACAGATGCTATTTGCACCCAGGTTGGAATAGCCTATGTGGCTAGTTAAACCCAGGCGTACTGTATATAGCCTAACATGGCAGGCACAACAATGCTATTTGCATCCAGGCACATGGCAGATACAGACCATGATCTTTCCCTAAACCTAACCAAGTACCTTTGTTGCCTAGACCTCACCAAACTGCGGCTGAAAATAATAATTAAAGCAGTATAATACAGTTGGTGCTGGTTAAGTGCAGGTATTAGAAAAGAATCAAACATGAAGGAGCATGCTGCACACCACATGGTGTGTGGAAAGCCCTTTTTTCATTTCCAATTAAAACTGATCAGGCACAGGCACACATAAGCCTCACTTTGTTCATTTTGTTGGATGATCTAGTTCGCCTGTGAATGAAAAATCTGTCTATTCATAGAGCTGAACACCTATGAAATTCTGATATATCAAATATTTGCTCTTTGACTCTAAGCACTGTTTATTTTTCATTTGCCTCGATCAGGGTGACACGGGAATCCAGGGAATCCAAGGAGTTAAGGGAGCGGAGGTACTGCCTTCAATATTTCATCCTCTCTGCTCGTCATTACATCCTCTTCATGTTTTTTTTTTCTTAACATGACTTTGCTCTTTTTTAAAGGGTGAAAAGGGAGTCAAGGGCCCAAAAGGAAAGGTGAGCTGTGACTCCCTGATTCCTTAATTAAATGATGGTATCACTCACAGGGGTAGTTATACCACTCAGACATGAGCTAAATGAACTGAAAAATAGTTTTGACCTAAAAACTTTAAATGGCAGATAGGGAGCAAGATTAGATACACAGGCCATGACTCACCATCAATCCAATCCTCTGATTTAATTACAAGATAAAACCTAATTTCTCAGCTGTGTGTGTGAGTTGGGTCACTGGAAAGCGCAGTCTTCAAGTGTGTGTTTCTTAATACTGCTATATTCCAGCCAGACTGTAAACATTGTTGAAAAATGCTATATTCATCGTATTCTTTGTTTGCAAACTGAATTGTCTGAAAAATTTAACATCAATCTATCAAATTGCATTCCAAACATATTTAGAGCAGCTGTAGATGAGACAAGTAAGTAACACCCACAGTTACACCAGAATGAATATTGCACATTTCCCAGAAACTTACTTATGAAAAATGAAAAAGGTTTGTTTGTCTGTTATACTTAAACTGCAACTTTTCTGTATTCACACATTTTAGTTTTTCTTTTATTTTGAAAATGTCCTTTTGCATGTTTACTAATACTTTACTGTTTAACTGTCTGTATGACTGTTTATTATTATTTTTATTCACTTGACATGTTAAGTATTTTAAGCCATCACTGCTCTCCATACAGCCTGTGTTCATGTAAAACTGACTTCTCATTGATCTCTGACGGCTCTGTCCTGAGTGCAGTCCTGCTCATGTTGTTAACCTGCTCTGTAGGTGGGAGACAGGGGCGAGCAGGGTCCTCAGGGAGGACGGGGGAAGCGCGGCCCGGCAGGCCCACCTGGACGCTCAGGTCCTGTTGGAGTCAAAGGGGTTCGAGGCGAAGGAGGACCAGATGGATTTCAGGGGCCCCCAGGTCCCCCGGTAAGTAAAATACAAGCCTCTGAAATAATGATGATGAAAAGCTCCTCAGGCTCTATGATTCACTGGCACTTCATCTACACTGTAAAAAATAAACTACTGTTTTAACTTAAAAAAGTTGTCTCACTTTGAAAAGACAAGTTGAGGTGATTTTCAAAACAAAACTTTTCTAGTCAAATAGACTTTACACTAATTCAGTTATACTTGAGAAAACATGTTCAGTAAGCTTAAGATATTATGACAACAAACACTATAAACAAAGCTAGTTTCATTTTTACAATTTCTTATTTCTGAAAGTCAGTTCTTCAATTTAGACAAAGACCTAAAATTTATCGAGGGCAAGGGGGGAGGGGCTGAATTTGAGCTAAATTCCTGTTCTGGGCCAGAATACCTGTTTTTGTTTGCCCATTTTATGTTAAATAGAGTTCAAATTAATAACAAATATTTGCCAAATGAGAAATTGTGTGTTTATGAGTTTAAGAAGATTAAATGACAGACAATTGATGTTTATAAACAGCTGATCAACTTAGAGCGGAGGACTAACTGTCACTTATTATCCTCAGATTACAATGTTGTGCTCGTCTTGCACTCCTGCAGTGTTCCTGCAGCCTATCTGGGCTTCCTCAAGTCTGGAGAGGAGGTGGCGGAGGAAAACTATTCGCTTCAACAATAGATTGTATATTAAATAGGATTTCAACCTCTTTAATTTACAGTCAATGGCTCCAACTTGCTGTTTGGACTGTGGTATTAATTTATACAAATGCTTCATACTGCTCCTTTAATGAGAAAAGATGAGTTGATTCCACTAAAGTCCAGTATGATATTTTACAGTGTATCTGTGAATGATGGCGCAAAAACAGCAGAGTCATCATTTGCACTGGTAGTTACACTGACTGGCACACGCACAGTGTTTGCTAACAACTTTAGTGTCATGAACACATTTAAACGGCTTCACATTAGCCTGCAGTTAGCAGTGACTCACAGCAAGGGTTTCATTTAGTGCGGCTATAAATCCATAATGAGCCTCAGGAAATAATGTTGGCTTTATTTGTTGATTGCATTTCCTCTGAAAGGCTGCCACTGCCTCAGTCTGTCCTGTCCTGTAATATTCCACATTACATGTCCCACAGTTGGGTCGAGTCCAGTGATGGATGTGGTAATGATTTGTTACACAGGGCCCGACGCTCCCTGCTCAACATGTGATCGAGGTCTGTAAGAAAGTGGTCCTGGAGCAGATGTCCACCTTTGCCAACTCAGTGAAGAGGACGTGCGCTGCAGTTTGTCCTCTCTACGGGGACGTGCCCATGGGTGCCCCCGGTCCACCAGGACAGAAAGGACCCCCCGGACCTTCTGTGAGTTTTACAGTTTGGGTGTTCTGCACTGATAGCCTGGGGACTTCATTTTGTTACAAAACTGTTGCTTTAGGTGTCACCTCTTGTAGAAATTAAAGCTACTACAAGGAACTTTTCTATTTTGTTTATTTTGGAGTCCTCTGGGAACAAAAGCAGTCATGTTTCCAACCCCATAACCACAAAATATAACATCAACAATTGATTTATTTGGATAAAAATTTCCCCCTGCTTTTTTTTTTTTACTGTAACTTTGCCTGGGAAAAAGTAAACACAGGCTTCTTTCATCTGACTTCAAGGAGAATCTGACCAGCCACTAAGAATAACTATATAGAAACACCAGATCATCTCACTGATGGTCTCATTTGCTCATATAGTTCATATAGAGGCATCAGTATTAAACTGAGACTGTTTCAGAACCAGTTAAAAACTCCTTGTAGTAGCTTTAAGCTCAGACACACTGCCAGAGTGCGGTACGTTCTCCATACATTGTTCGCTTTTGTCTCCCTGCCTGAGCAAAACGCAAACACATTGCGAGGGTCTGGACCGGACTAAGAGAGCCGAAGTATTTGGCAGAAAAGCTTGGAATGAAAACATTACGATTTTCCACGTCTCCATGAGGACAAATAAGGAGTCACAGACTAGACACTTGGTCTGTGTTGAATGGTTTTTGGAGAGTATCAAGGCTGTCCTTGGATTAGAAAGCCTTTTCCACATTATTATACAGTGTAGAACCGATTCATGTTCCACAACTTCTTTAATCACAACAGCTCTCAAGCTGATAAATGCTCTTGAAACCATGACTATATAAAAAATATTCCACTATATTAGATTATGGCCAGTAAGCCTCATGTTGTGGTGTTTAATGCCAAACCAAGAACAGTGATGTACTGGTACTGTACAATGTTTTCACAACAGTATTGAATGATCGGTCAAATTAATCTTTCCAGTTTTTGTGCACAGAGCAGGTCAGAGGTGAACGGAACATTGGTTCATGATTTGACCTATGACAAAAAAAAACATTGCAAGGTTTGTACTGAAAACACACATAAGATTAACGATGTATTTCCCTATTGATGATGTTGTCAGGGTGACCCCGGTAATGATGGTGCTGAAGGAGAAGTGGGCCCGCCGGGATTCTATGGAGAAGCTGGAGAACTGGGACGCCAAGGAGAAACAGGTGTGAAGAACAAACCCGGCGATTTATGAATATCATGAACACCAAAACTATAATTCACCCAGGCTTGTTTTAGGGAGAAGTAGTGATGGAAAAAGAATTCAGATATTTTGCTTAAATCTGCCTGAATTGATAGTTTTGGCCACTCGGGTCCGGGACAACAAGCTGTTAACACGTCACTGACGTGTACCAGACACACATGACCTTACACGGTGAGCATGTCAGCAAACAGTTGCTTGAGTTGCAAGAGAAACTGCAGAGTTGAGTGATAACTATCTGTGGGTTCATCACTAGGAAGTAATTTGATCTATTGTGAATATAATACTGACTGAAGCAGCTTAAGAGGAGTACTACAGTCCAAATAGTGAGTTGGAGCCATAAACTGTATATAAAATAGACTAAAATCCTATTTAATATGCAAACTATAGTTCAAACGAGCTGTTTACTGGCCCCCACTTCGCCCCAGACTCGATGAAGCTCAGGCAGGCTGCAGGAACACTGCAGGAGTGTAATTTGAGAAAAACAGGCAATGACGTGTGCCACGCTGTAAGTTATCCTGCTTGCAGAACTGTGCAGGCAGTGCCTACATGTACCAGGATGCACTGTGTGTGAGCTTCTGACTCTCATGCCCATGTTGCCGTCAATCACCACCCTGGCGTATAGCTATTACTTTCTTGACAAAGCGTAGTGTTAGGAGACAAAAATACTCATTTAGAACGCCCCCTGGCTACCCAGAGGAGGAGACTAGAGATCCAAGATGAAACAGCCTGTAGTTCTTCCTTAACACCAATGACATCACTGTGACATGCCATAAGTATTCAACAAAATGTAATGAAAACAAAACTACATATTATGCAGAATGGACTCTCTCAGAGTGAGGTGTTATTGTACATTATACTGGACATTACTGAATTAAAACTGATGCATTATCGTGAAAGCAGCATTTTAATGTTGTAGCCAAATGACACTGAGCTATTTTAAAGTCTTATACATACTGTTGAACAGTTTATCCTCAAAGGAAGCTCAATATTTTATAACCTCATCATGTTTTATGTGTAAAATCTTAATCTCGCTTTAACTCTCGCTTTGAAATAAATGAAGTTAAGTAAAAAATACAATATTTCCCTCTACAGTGTTGTGGAGTAGAGGAGTAAAAGTGAAATACTCAAGTTTAATTACACTTGCACTACAGTACAGTATCTGATCTAACAATACATAAAATTTCTTTTTTTTTTATTTGGATTTTTTTTGTTGCTAGAATTGTAATGTACACATTACTTGTCAAAAAAAAAATTCAAGACAATAGACAGGAAAAAAGTAAAAAAAGAGTATTTCATTAAATGTACTTCAGTTTTTTCCACCACTGGAAAAAAAACCCACACTGGACCACCTTTCATCATAAACCGCACTGTATGAAAGTGCTGAATCTAATATAGTACAGCGCTGTAAAACTTGTAGGCTAACATGTATATTCGCGGCTCTAATTTATGGTGAGAGGCCTGAGCATGATGTCACACTCATGCCACATTCTCGCGCCAGGCCAATGAAACTGAAGAATATTTACAAGGTGTTTAAAACATTTATTTAACAGTGATCTCAGTAACACATATGGTCTTTAATCAACATGAACGGCGTGTTCCTGAGTGTTTCACTCCTGAGGGAATAGCATTTCAGCCTGTCTGCTGTCAGTCCTGCTAACAGACCGGTGTGTATATGTGTGTGTGTGTGTCTGGCTTGCAGGTGACAGAGGAGAGCAAGGTGATAAAGGGGCCAAGGGTTACGGCCTGCCTGGCTTCACTGGAGACCAAGGACCAAAGGGTAAATTCATCTTCCAAAACTTGATGTTGTTTGATGATTTGGTTAAAACGAGGCAGTAATCAATGTTCACATCTGGGCCTGTGCATCATTTTCCAAACTATATTCAGCCGAGTCAGTGCTTCATTTCCCAGGAAAGGGGAGAGGAGATGTGTTACTGTAGTAAGAATGTGTTATTTGCCAGAAAAAGAAATTATTTTTCTCTGTAAATGCTGTGTTCGTGGAATCTGTGAAAACAGTCTCAACTCAGCAGCAGACTGAGCGGCCTGAAGACTAAACAACATTTTTGCCTCCATCACAGGTCAGCGTGGACGTCCCGGCAGAGCCTTTAACGGCCAGCCGGGGAAGCAGGGTGAGAGGGGACACACGGGCCGGCCTGGACTCAGGGGCCACCCAGGTCTCAGAGGACCTCCAGGTGTCTGTGTCACCTCTGGGTGCGCTCAGCTGAACGCCACCAATGGGACACCTCAGCCAGCACCGCGGAGACTGAGGAATCGCCCATAGAGGAAAAAACAAACAAACAGTGAATTGAATATTGAACTTAAGAGGAGGAAATAATGGTGTTTTTGTTAATATGTGTTTGTTCAAATAAATTGAAATTTTCATGTAAATATGCATCTCAACTGAAATCTACAAGGTTACCGAACACAACAACACCTCTGTGATTTGAAGGAGTGGTAACAAAATATATTTGTATAAAAAGACCGTCTTCATTTGATAGTTTTATTTAAACTGATTTCACAAGCCTGAGTTGTCTTTAAACGTCTGTTCTTTATAATAAAAATCCAAAAATGACCTTGATGTTTTGTTAAACTATTGTGTGAAAGCAGGTTCATGATCTCAGCTGTGTTTGCGAGCCAGTGTCAATACTCACCAGGTAACCAAACAAAAATCAAAACCAGGCCTTTCATAACCGAGTTAGCTTCAACACTTCGTCTGGACAAATTAGCAACGGTTACTGAGGTAAGGATCCCACAGTTTTCCCATTCATCCTCCTGATACTTCACATCTGTATCCACTTTTGTCTTCTTAAAGGTTCAGTTTGTTTGGTTCAGAAGCTTATAAAAACTTAGTTTTGTTGGGCAACTATTGTTAGTTACTCCCACCATGTTAAGTAACAAGAGGCACCTTCACGCAATACAAAGTCACTGGAGAGCCATGACATGGCAGGGCTTACATGCACTATGTGTTTGTTGTTGTTACTATGACGATGGTCGCTTGATTATGATAACGAGGGTCACCTGATTATTGTAACCACAATGATGAAGGTCAGGCGATGAAGTTGACATTTACACGTCAAAATACACTAAGATATAAGAGCAAAAAACTCCATGGGGAGTGGGCTTTTGCTTCAAGGGTCATGGGCCATTGGAACCATCCTGAAAAGTTCAGGACAGTCCCGAATTACAGTACAAACAGTGGTCCAGATTCCTGTCTCGAAAATTAACTGGTATAGTAATAGGTAATATCAAAAGTCGGTAAAATGCTATTGAAAAACTGAAAAAATTAAAAAATGTCCTGTTCATCCTTGTGTAATATGTATTATTGTAGTGTTTTCACTACTGCACTTATGAGGCTGTCATAAATGACGGATTGTTGATGTCTTTTGATGAGTTTAAATCAGATGATGGAGAGTGCAGCCACCACTGCAGGAGGAATTAGTGATAAAAAGTTCTGTGAATTATCTTGTGTAACCAGGTTATGATTTTTGGAAAGAGACACTGTTTTTCTATTTGTCAGATACAGTTTTTGGCACTTGGAGCACCACAAGACGATTGCCATTTAGTCTCATTATATTGGAGAGAAGGCAGACATCTTTACGGCTGATATCTCCAGAACGTCACTCACACCAAAACTATCTAGAGGGATAAATAGCACTTCAGACCAGGAAAACAATATGTTTTTTGATTTTAGGGTGAACTGTCCCTTTAAAGACAACCTTAGCTGCTGAAAAAATGACTATAACACACCTGTCACCTGTGCCAGGACACTGTGCTTCATATCATCCCCAGAATCTGCAACTGATTTTCATAATATTAATAACAAATGACGTTACTCGAAACGATTAGATTTTAATCTTTCTGACATGAAACGTCCACCTCAGCTCCCTGTCCTGAATTTCCCCCTGGTCTCATGTGGTCACGCTGGTGCACTGTCCTACAACAACATCAGGTAGTCTGTCTTTAAGCCTTTATATCATGTCATCATCACAAAGCTTGAGTTATCTGCATTTCTGCAGGTGGAAGGTTTGGAAATCCTGTATCTGTAATCCATGATGATTTGTGGTAACAGTTTAAGTGCTTGCAAATCTTAATCATGTTTGATTGGACTGCAGAGACTATGCCTGAGTTTATCTGTCAACAGAAAACTTAATAACCTACAACCTGTGCTTAGTCTTTTTTTAGCAGTTGTTGTAGTGATGAGAACAAACAGTGACACAAACAGCAACGTTTCCCACATGGTGGCTCCACAGATTCTGTTGTAGCTCTGTTGCTTCACAGCAACACAGAGTCAGTTTGATTCCTGGCCTGTGTGGACTTTCCAGCTGAAAAACCTGCTGGTCAAGTGGAATAGAGACTCTAAATTACTCGAGGGTAACAGGGTGTCTGTCTATCTGTATTAGCAACGGGGCAACGCCCTTTCCAGGGCATTTCCCTGCTTTGTGATCAGTGCATGCTGGGAAAGGCTCCAACCATCCTGCAGCCCAGAAAGGACTTAATGAGTTGAGGAAGATAATGACTTTTTTCCACGGACAAACACATCTGAAGGGAGAAACTCTCAGGGAGCTCTGCGTGTGGCTCCTCTCAGCGTCTTTCCTGGCTCACGTTTGTTTCCTCTGAGAAGCCCATCGACTGTGGATCGTCATCCTCCACCCCCTCTGCGACGGCAGCATCATGTGTGCCATGCTGCTCTGGATGCTGTGGCCACCTCTGTCATGGAAACTATTACTAATCCATGATTATCCTCTGAATTTTCTTTCTGGGCTCAACCACTTGCTTCAGACATGCTCACTATTTATCTCTGTGGCAAACCATCATCATCATGATAAATACGGCTTAATGCATGTGAGCTGATTAAAACGACCCGGTACGGCTGAGCTTCAAAGTGATGGCACAGAATCAGAGGTTATTAGAGAGGGAGGTTTTATGTTGTCCTGGGGCATTTATTTGAAAAGTTTCAGAGCTACTGCCAGACACTGTAAATGTTAGTTGATGTAAGTAATAAGCCAAATGTGTTATTGTGTATTTACAGAGGTGAAAATGAGCAGAGCGCTGATGCTGTTAGGTCCAACTGTAGATTTCATTCACTTTCCTGACAACTTTTTACCACATTCACATGTTTCAACACATCTGGCAGATTCAGATGCTGCTGGGTGGGTGGATGACATAAACGTTTTATGGTTAATTTGCTTCCTCATTATTTGTATATACAATTTTCTCATTTGTGAAAACCAATTGCATATTAAGAATCCGACTCAATTAGCTAATGGATAAGAACAGCCATACATCATGTCCCTGTCTCGAGAACGACCACGCCCTCCCTTCGTGTGAAAAACGATGACTGTGAAAGTGGTCAGTGAGCATGTGTGCCTGTGACAAACTCTTCATCACAGATTAGTTTTTGTTACTGAGTAAATGACGTGTTTCTGCCTGTAGACCAAAGTGAATCAGAAAAGAGTTAGAGTAATGGTGAAATTAAAGTTTTCGGTATGAAAGAATATGGCCATGTCATAAAACACCTGTTTTTAGAATGGAGTTTGGTTCAACAGTACCAAACAGCAAAATAATGTGTCCTCATTATATAAAAAGTGACGGATGTCTGAAATACATTAACTGTGGACTTAAAAATGTAGTTGTATATGTCAGGTTCATCTACTCTGATGGAGGCAGACTGAAAGGCCCCCTGTTACTTCTTTTTTTTTTTTCTATGTAAAACACTGATCATTGCAAAGACAAAGCATAATTGCTCACCTGACTGGACAGAGGATTTGGGCTCCTAATTGTTAAAATGTGATATGGTTTTCTTATTTTATGTGAAGACCTCAGAATTTGTACTGACTGCCAGTAAACTGTCAGAGTGGTTGTTTCCACCCCCAAAAAGCTGCTCTCATCCATTAACTTGACTTCAGACAGATCTTGCAGAAAAAGATTTCTCTCAGCTGAAAAGTTAAAGACTTTGGGTTTGAGTGTTCTATAAAAAAAAAAAAAAGAGTCTTCTGATGATCATGTGGAGAAGAGAGTCGACGGGCAACACAAGAATCTGTTTAAAGGCCTTTATTCCTTCTGTCTGAGGCTGTGGGTCCGTATCCTGGGAGCAGTTATTAACTCGCAGTTATGAATAGCCAAAGAAAAAAGAAGCTTTTGACTGAATTTTGAGCGTCTTTGATCTGTGTTTTTCCCACATGACCGCCTGAAGCCATATTTGTCATCAAAAAGAAGTTATAAAATGTGCAGTCAGCAGTTGTGTGGATTTCCGCTCTTTAACACCATGTCTCTGTACAGGGGTCACTATGTGTGTTCTGGCTTTACTTTGTGTATCGACCTCACATGTTACTTGCATTTAAAGGAGAACATGTTTTGTTGATCATTCACACAAAAAAAGCAAATGTACAAACTAATATGATGTGACAGTTTGTCTTCCTGGCCAGTGGTTCTCAACCTAGAGGTCAGGACCTCCAATAAGAGTCACAAGATGGGGCTGCTTAATGATTACCTTCATAGAAAATATGAAAATCTATAAATTCTGCTACACAAAATCAAATGTTTGTTAGTTTTGCCCCGTAAACGCTATGGCAACAGCTGCACATACTGATGCAGTAACCAGTAGCTCCTTCAAACTTTGCTACTTTTCCCCTTTTAACAGTTCCTGTTTTGGCTTTATTGCTGAAACACACATCCCCTATGATGGAAATATACCTGTAGGCATTGGAAAATTAATCACAGGGTTTGGATTAAAGAGCAGCAAACCTTGAGATGATCAACAACACAGTCAGCATCTTTCGAACATGCAGTCAGATCAGCACCAGATGTACCGCCGTGGACCAGTCCAGGTGGAGAGGAGATGAGTGAGTGTGAGAACCACGCTACACCTGGGGCTTACAGCTGCTCCTGGATAATGACCTGTCAGCAAAAAGAAACAGACAAAATGGGCCAAGAAATCAGAGCCTGTGCCACATCCTACAGAGATCTCAACATCACGGATCAAACTGTGCACTTGCATTTATATTTGTTTTATATTTTGTTCTATTCCATTCTGATTTTAAATAATTATTTGTATGTGTTATTTTGTGTGGCGCATGAATGAATTAGAATTCTTATTTCGTTGAACAACCCTGTGTTGTGCAATGATAGACAGACGATCTGGATTCCTAGAAAACTACACTGCGTAGTTTTAACTCTTGAGACCTTTAAGAATTACTCAAATGAAACAATCTGAGAAGGAAAAATCAGACCTGCATCCCGTGGTGTGGGACCTAAAACAGGCATTGCTTTACATTAAGGGGTCACAACCTAGAAAGGTTGGGGATCACTGCTGTTACGCCACAGAATCCAGGAGAAACTGAAAGACAGAACATATTTTTGACTGCGGTTGCGATAATGTTGTCTGCACATTAACTCGAGCTCATGGTCTTGTTAGGATTTGATTGGACAAGATAATTATAGCTGTGTTGTTTTGCTTAAGCCACTCCCTGACTGTCATTACTTCAAAAATGCAATTACACAATTTATGTAAACAAATCATTTCACCCGGTCGCACCAATTATATATATATGTATACATAATTAGCTGCTTTATTTTGTCTAATTAGCATGTTGCAGTCTGACTCTGTGTGCTCACATAACAGAAAGAGTTTAATCTACTTGATTATATTGTGGCAATTTATTTTAATTACATCAGATTTGCTGCAGTTTTCTTGAGTGCAATTAAATATGGCATTTAATACAATGTGTCTTGTTCCTCTAGTCTAATCTAACCAAAACATAGTTATTATGTAATCTTGATCAGCTCTCTGCTAAATGTAATCAATGTCATGTTTCCAGATATAATCTCAGTCCCACGGTCCAAGTCATATCCTACTCTGTCATATTAATCAATGTATCAGCCTCAGAGGACAGCTACAGTGGCTTCTTGTAGGAAAAACATAATAAGCATACAGATTTCCTTCATGTGCACCTCCTGTTGGTTACAGACCAGAGACCAGTTTATAGAGACAGAAGATTACTCAGCACTGGAAAGTCTACTCTCACCAGCAGGTCGGCCACTCCCAGCCTCCAAACACCAGCTCAGTATTTGCCTGCGAGATCCAGCAGAGTGTGCTGAGGCTCAGGGTCAACCAGGCCGTCATGAGGAAACCACTGCTGCTCAATGTCAGCGTAACGACGATGACGTCTGATGACATTTGTTACGTGACGTTTATATTTCATCACAGCACTGTCGGATGATTTTTGTTTAGCCCGTGCATGAGAGGGGTGATTTCAGCAGTGGTGGAAGAAGACAAATAGAAAGAAGTAAAGAAGTAGAAAGAACTAAACATCCTTTATTAAAAAATAAAAGCATGGACATATTGGCAACTAAATCTATTTAATACCTAAAGTAAAAGCTCTTGTTAAGGTGGTGTGTTTCAATATTTCACAGTGTTAAATTATTATTGCTGATGCATTAACGTGTAAGAAGCATGTAATTACTGTAGCTGGTCAGTATTTTATACACTTTAACAATGGCTGATTTTCCAAGATGATCGCATGCATGGCATGTATGTGTGTAATCAGTAGTTGTACTGAAGCTGTCCAGTAAAAAAAAAATCAATATTTCTCTCTGAAATGTGCAGTTATACAGCAGCTGAATATTAATCAAAATCATTTTTAAGTACAGTACATGATATGAGGATTGTTGGGAGTAATGCAATACAATAATTCCACTACTTTTGGCAGTATCTTGACATGTAACTAATTACTTTTCTCAAATTAATAATGCAATTAAAAATACTTTAATTTAAATAGGCTTGTTACTCGCTTTGTCTTACCAGACAGTGGACAACTGCAGAGGACAGCAGGTGTGAGACAGTTCAGGTGATCTGAGCTTGCTTTTCATCATAGTTTAATATACACTGTTCATTATTTAACTATTCATTAACTACTGTAGCAATGATTGATTAACGTACTCAGTTTTCTGTGGGTCTTCTACTAAATCCTACTGGCTAAACCAGAGGCAATAAAAGTGTGGCTTACAGGCAGGAACTCTATTCACTGATGCCCCCTGGTGGTCAGAAGTAAAAATAACTCCTAGTAGTGATAATGGGCGCAATGATTAACAAAAATTTGACAGTTGTCACTAAAATAACATTACCAGGTTTGGATCATATTTCTGAAAATATTGCACCTTATACTGAAAAACTGGACACAGCCAGAAAAACATTTAGTTCCAACAATATTACGTTTTTCTTTTAAACATCTCAAAACATTTTCAGCACAAAGAAAATGTGATTTTGTGTGGGGCTCTTTTTTATGGAGTGGTTGTCTAGGAAAGTAAAGAGAGCTTTATTTGATATAAAAGTTTTAAAATTGTCGTATTTTAAAGACATAATGAAAAATGTAATCAAGTAATCCTTGACAATGTAACTATAGCCTGTTTACACGTTTTGAATTGCAATCTGGGCTGATTATAGTTACTTATTATTTGTAATCTGATTAAGTAGTCACATGTAATCTGCTACTGCCATCCCTGAATATAACTATATAAAATGACACAGTTAAACTAAAATAATATAACTATATGTGAATTTAAAAGAAAAAGAAAACAGACATTTAAAAAGTAATGCCAAAAGTTACTTTCCAAAGTAACTACTTTTACAATGAAGTAATGGTAAAGTAATTAAACTGCTTTTTAGTAACTAGTAACTATAACTAATTACATAAATTGCAGTAACTTGCCCAGTACTGGACATGAGTGACTGTACTTTCTACTCCTGAATAAAAGCTTAATGATAACTTCATATAAAAACACTAATTCAAACTTATTGCTTGTGGCTGCAAAAAGGATTCATGTGTACTTTTATGCAGCACATAATGAGCAGAAAGTGTTATAATTTATATAATGTAAGTATGAATTATATGTCATTTATCTGATCCAAAATTGAGGACATCAATCTTATACACTCCTCTGTACTGCACTGTAGTTTTTTCATGTTAAACTGAATAAAAGTGTTGCAGAGTACAGTGTTCAGTTCACTCTCTGGCTTCTTGGGGTGTGCAAACACTGAGGCTGCAAACACAGAGGCGGTTCTCAGTTGATGCAGAGCAGGCTGCCACCGAGTACAAACATGATAAAACTTGTTAGAGTGGATCAAACTCAGATCTGCCTGCTCTACAGATAGCAGATTCAGTTCTGCATTTCTAACGATTTCCAGCTGCTCGTGCAGGAAAAAGCGCCACAGTAGCTCTTCACACCTTGTTCGGTGCTGACTTGTAGAACATAATCTGCTGTCCGTTTGGGTGATGAAGTGGAATTGAGAAAGCAGAAGTGCTGTGTGCCTCAGGTCCTGCTAAAGGTACCCTGAGCAGTACATTATATGGCTCCCTGTATACTGAAACTTGTTGGCTGATCCGGCTCTTGTCCTGCATCCAGAAAACTCCATGTTCTCTGGTTATGCCCCTAGCAACCCACACACGATCCAAACCCTCAACACTTGGAAGGAGGCTGTGCTCATTACTATTATTTTCCTCTTGGACTGTCAAAGATGGGCTGTCTGCTTCACTGTTTCATGCTCTCCTTATCTGCTTCTCTTTCCACCCATGGTAATTGAGGGTGGCTGTAGGCCAGTAAAAGTCCAGAGTGAGCGAGGGGGGGGTGGAGAGGAAGAAGAGGGACAGAAACGGAGGAGACACAGAGAGCTGCTGGAAAGGGCAGGCTTTCATTCAGCAGAGAAACATGTGCACTTCTCCTGAAATTCAGTTTGTGTAATCCCAGGGCTGTGAACAGTATTGATCACTGGCTCTCAATGAGAGGATTAACAGGACTCCACACAAGGGCTTGGACACTTGCTGGTAACTTTTTCTCCACTTTGCGTCATTTTTGCAAGGCAACTTATTATATTTCTGAATTTTATGAATTCTATTTTGCAGAAACTGTTTTGGGTGTGTTTTTATGCATGAAGATGCAGCTGTCATATTTCTTTTATCGGTAGGCAGCTACATTTAGAGTATTAGAATCTTTGGAAGCTGTTTTTGATCATTAAAATTAACCCATTAAGCTGATTTTAGTATATTTAATTTATTTTTCAGTGTGCTATGTGTTACGATGTGTTCAGATTAGTAACAGTTTAGCATTATATCAGCGTTTACTTCAGTTTCCTTCACTCTGTGCCGCTGCAGTTACATATTGAAGACATTAAGCTCGGTTATCAGTCCCTTGTTTGTGCTGCTGTCATGCAAAGAATGAATGGAATCATCTCAAGATTTTTCCTGGCGATTTTCACCTCTCGTAAAAAAAAGAACATTTCTTTCATATTTCTTGAATCTGTGCTGCACACTGCAAAGTGCACCACAGCACTGCATGTTGTCCTTGTACAGTTTTTACAGATGTGAGAATTGCATGTATGTGAGGGACAATATCAGAGTAGAAAATATATGAAAGTAGACATGTTGGCTGAGAAGCAGTAAGGGCTCATATGAGTTAGTGCTTTACAAGACATTATTTAAATGTTTGGATTAGTTGAACAGATTTTTACGTTGAACAACTGATAGGGCTTGGCTTTCCCTTGTTGCTTGAAGAATTTGGCAGCAATAAATCCCCCTGGTCTTGGCAACTGTTCAGGCTGAACAGCAGTTGTTGTTTCTGGAATGGAACAACTTCCTTTTGCCAAATTTACAGCAGATAACAGTTCACGTGGAGTTAAAGCCTGCGGTTGCATTACATAAAGAAACTACAGGCACAAAACAAATATAAAAACCTATCATTATTATTTTTATTAGTTCAGAAATTGAATTATGGTTTCTGATAAACATAAAAAGACAGATCTGAAGGGAAGCTTAACTTTCTGAGCTCAAAATCCGTAGTCTGATACTGTGGATAAAATCTGTGTGATGACTCAGTGTCGCCCACCCTGAACAAGTGAAATGTTATCTGGTGTAATGTGAGAAGTCATTTGTTCAGCAGCCTCCTAAACAGCAAATCCAGCTGCAACTAAATTGCTACTAAGTCTCACATGAATATTATTAAGTCTGCAAAGTATCAGGCTCAGCCCAGAGAGTTATTTGCAGCTAGAAACTTTTTGTTTAATATTAATTATACCTGCAATACAGTTCTGCCATTCAGTCACAATAACCACATGTGCTGTTCTAATACCAACATCAGAGATCAGTGGAATTTTGCACTAACCTGCAACACGAGTGCACCTGTTAATTTATTCATGCATTCCAGCTCTAAGAATTATAGCGTAGCACGTGTAATGTTGCGTTTTTTATTCCTGGACGAAGGTTGCTTCCCTTCATCATGACTACATGTGTCTGGTCACAGTCCACAGCTGGAATTTCACTGTCTGATGGTGTAAATGAATTCCATGTGGCTTGAGCAGAGGTGTAGAAACACTCAGTTTGGGGAAAGTCAGTCGAGGGGAAAGTCATCCTGGCTTGACACTGCCAATGAGGGGGTTTTCCAACAACCTCCTCCAGCTCTCTAGTGGGGAAAATTCTGAAGAAAACGGCTTGCACAACGATGGCAACTTAACGCCTCCTTCAACTGTGTTACTGAGTTTACATGGTGGAAAAAGGCAGTCATGTTAAGGAGTGTGACCCCTCTTTGGCTGCACCGGAATAAAAACATTTGGGAGGCCAGGGGTTACATCCTCGCCACTGTTTCATTGACCTCCACGTGTCCCGATCAGAAATAGCTCTGAATAAGGTGCACGATCAGTTCCTTCCTATCAAATTCCTTCCACAAGTCCTGCTTCTGACATTGTATGTGGCATATCTGGTCTTCATTTGCAAGTGCTTCCTTTTAGGATGTCAGCAGTTTCTGTCTGTCACGTGTTGGAAACTACTGTAAAAGATAATTTGATAGAGCAGCCACAGAAACAACATATGATAAAATGTCTGCTCTCTGCTCACATGCATACGACTGCTACACAAGTATCCTCATTGTTTCACCTGGTTTTTAATATCCCATTTCATCTCTAATTCCATAAGCATGAACATAACCATCATTATCCCCCACTATAATGCTACATGTTGTTTGCAGCACATGCAATGATATTAGTGTTCATCTGTTACTGAAATAAACTTGCAAGTACATTATAGTAAATAACATGTCATGGTTTTGTTTTGGACATTAATCAATGTTAAAGGACAAACTCGCATTTTGTCATGTGTTGCACTTGCCTTGGCATTGCTCAATTAAAATCTGAGTGGGATTTTAATGGGAATTGGTCATTTCTTTAAATTACTAGTTTACTAGAGTCTACAGCCATGAATTTTAGTTTAATGCTAACATAAGCATACTAACATGTTCACAACGACAAAGTTAGGGTGCTGGTTTTTAGCAGTTATAATGTTTATCATGTTCATCATATTATTTTGGCTTATTAGCATGCTAACATTTGCCGCTCCTTATACTACATCCTAGATGTTTATTTTACATTGAGAATTTTCCCCCATTACAATCTCCTGGAAGCTTCTTGTTGGCAGCACACAGTCTGTATAGTTTATGACATTTTATATGAAACATGAATTACGTCTTAGCTAATCAATATCATCTCTCTTTCAACCGATAACTGAACAAACCATCAAATTCAGGTCAGTGCTGACTGGGTTGTACTGTCATTAGTTTTGCAGGTATTTGGTCACAAAACAAAGTATCAGACGAGTTAAAATTTTGACCTGATGATGGCGCTAAAAGCAAAAGGGGATCACCGAAGACATTAGGATACATTGCCTGGTACAACATGGATGGTTACAAATTTAATGCCAATCCAAACAACAGTTTTGGAGACATTTCACTAAAAATCATAGCCACAATTTCCCCTAACCTCAACCAAGTTATTTTTAACATAGTTTGTGTGTTTTTGTTTTCCTCATGGGGGCACCAGATCAGAAACCCATCCATGGCTTATAGGGAACACATAAAAATCCATGACATTTGAGAACTTGTTGTTAGGATATGCTTCATGGATAAATGAAGTGCGATATCTTGATACTTTACAAGAGGGGAATATTGCTATCTGACAATCACAAAACAGAGACATATTGGAGGGTCGGAGAAGCTTTGCAGCAGTCAGCTCTCAGCCATACAGCAGGATGTTGCTGTGCAGGTGTAGAGTGGGGAGCCTTAGGGCTGGGCACAGTGAAATCACTACGGATTGAGTCAATGGTTGTAGGGCAAAACATCAACACAAGGGAGGCTGTGTCAGCAGAGCAAATATAGAAGAAGACCTGGAGGGAGAAAAGTATGGAAGCAAACCAAAAGAGATCAATCACATGTTCAAATTGTTTCGTTTTCATCTTGTCAGTTTCCCATATTTCCAAACTTGCCAACTTGCCAGAGTGTAAAATAACCTTACTCCAAGAATGACACACCTGGTGACATAACCACTGTTGCTTTAACAGTGTGTGACAGTAGCTGGTTAAAATTACTTCATCTGCTGATGGGGAGGAAGGTATTACAATTGGTTTTATCCATGAGGGAGGAAAAGTGTAGGAGTGAAGCTTTTCTGGGCAGGCGCGTTGTGTTTGGGCCAAGGGCGGGCAGAGATTGGCAAATGGCAGCAGATTCGAGGAAACAGCTGATAATCCCACAGGAAACACTGAGCACGGGTTTAAGGGTAGTTGTGGTCAGAGGTTCAGTGAATTGTTTATTTAGCAAAGCTGACAGTGCCATGTGAGGATGTGGTGGATGAGGCTTGAAAGGAAAATGCTTAGGTATACTGAGGTGCTGGAGGCTGTGCAGCAGGATTGGAAAGACAGAGTGTGCTGCATGGAAGATGAATACAGTTCAGAGTATAACTTAGTGGTTAGTGAATTAGGGATTTGTGGGTAGTAGCGTCTGGAGCCACAGTGGGAGGTAGGAAGTGAATATAACTTAGGAAAACACAAACATGGGCCATTGGGATTTGCACTTAGTAGCCCCAGTGGCATTCAATCATGTCATATTCAATTGTGCTGCCTCTTCAATGATCCTCCTTGGGGCCATTGATGTGTTAAGCAGGGTAGGGGGTCAAAGTACACAACTACTATAACATAAACATGTATACTCATTCGACAAAGCGTTAGAAACCTGACATTCTTGCAGGTACAAAAGCAGGTACAATCAACACCACATCGTAACCCACAGGCAAAACTATCCAGTCAATCCAATCCACTAACATATTGAGTCCAAACCTCACTATAAATACCCACAAACTGCATGAAACAGCCAGCAGATGTTAACACTCCTGCAGTTACAATCAGCATCACAAACAAGCAAACAAACAATTACAAAACTGAAGCAACTCATCTTTTAAGACTCCTAGTGAACCAATCTTGATAATCTCCTCACAAAGGTCCTGTTTCATTGGCCAAAGGTCCAGTTGATCCAAACCAACAATCAACATACTTAGCGCAAAACTCACTATTTCCATTGATAAATACCAACAAACTGCATGAACACTTGCATTCTTCTGTGGCAGGAGTTTGTATGCAGACTGCAAGTGATTTCTTGGTCTCAAGATGGCCACTGCAGTCTGGCCTTTTGATTGACACCCCACTTGAGCCAATAGGAGTTTCTATGTCCTGTCCACAGCCCACAAAAGCCAACAAGAGTCTGTGCTGATATGAAGCACCTATCTCTCTTCTCTCATGTAAAGACAGCCATTTGAAACAGGTTGTGTGGATCACTGGTGCTTCGCATAGGCAATGAATAATGAAAAATTCCAATAATGATAATATGCAATGTGTATATATAATATGAAGCTTGAACAGGGAAATTTCTTAAACTTAGATATTTCCCTTTGAGTTGCTTTTCATATGAGCTGCTTGTTCACCACAACACTTGTTTTGAGGTTTTTATATGCTCAAAGTGTAGCTTCAAGAAGGGAAGAAGAACAGTGTATTTAAAATAAATAAACATGCACCTTCTAATGCCAGTAACGCTTCAGAGATTCTGACTGTAAGGGGAGTGAAGTGTTACCTTTCAAAAGAGATTGAAACCATGCATGTACAAGAACAGCTTTCAGTTTACTTTGGGTGTGCCTTGCATAAGCATTCAGTCTAAATCTGCAGGAGCGTTAAGAGGTGTCAAGAAATTTCTCTTCAGAAAGAAATGCAGATTTTCTGTTGGACCTGTTGATTAAAACCAGAATGCACCAGTCAGGAGACTACCCATTGTTACAACGGCCTATTATTAGGAAACCCCAACAGCCAACAGCCCATCATTCCCAAAACAACCCCCAATGCACACCATCCCTGGAGTTTGTTCCCTTTAATTTCTTAGTGTATTCTGACATGCAAAAGTCAGGTGAACCTTCATTAGGAGACCTTCCTCATCATGGTATCAATAGTTAGATGACCTTCAGGTGATCTTCATCATCACAATAATAAACAAACAGTTAACATTGTGAAACAGTTGCAGTTTGGTTAATCATAGCCACCAAAAATAATTGATTACGTTTAGGAAAGGATTGTGGTTTGGGTCAAAATATTTAAGAACTTGTTTGGAGCAAAGGACAGGAAGTGGTCTGTTGGACTGACAGGTTTTCATTACAATTTTTATTAGCATATTTTATTAAAATTTGGCATTCCCTTTTCTATTGTCTGTATTTTCTGCCTTTCATAGAAATATGTGAATTACCACAAACAATGAATGGACTGTCATGTCTGTTCTGTGCTTGACTTGGGCCTTGACCTAAGTAGAATGCATACAGTATTGTTTGCACCAAGTCAGCTTGTATGTGTGCACCCCTCTGTACTAATGCCTATCCTGGAGATTGCCAGGCTTCTGCAAAATGCACTGCTGAGTTGATGAAAATAGTAAATCAAGATATTTCCATCCAATTCCTGCTGTGAAACAAAACAAAAAAATATCTTTGTACTGTATGATTAATTTGGATCAATATAAAATGAATAAAGGATTTGAACCACTGGATCACAAACACAGATCAAAAATAACTTAAAATTAAAACAGAAAATGTCAGAGAATGAATCATAACAAACGCTTACAGTTTATGCATGGACTTCCTGCTATCATGCTTGAGTCATACACATTCATACAAAGCTTAATCAGATCACCTTCATCTAACAACTTTGGTGCATCATCCAGAAGTACAATATTACCCTGATGCACAAATGCTGCTAATTCGCATGTGTTTACAATGCTTGAATCATCTATTGTTTGAATTCATATTTTGCAGAGCCTGGCAACATAGCCAACACCCTTTCTAGGCAGGTAGTGAGATATTTTTTTCTGCTGTAAGGTTCTGGTTAAAGTCTTTGGAGAGAGGTTGAGCCAGAATAAATGGCAACCAAATGGAAACAATAATGAACAATAGTCTCAGACATTAACATCTGTCAAGGCAAGAACAACGCAGGGACCACATGTCACAAATGCTTGCATTGTCCTTTTCTTTTTCCCTGCAATACAAAGCATGTGTTTCCCTTTCCCTGTAGGTGCACAATTGGAACTTGGTACTGCTGCATAATGGGTTACAAAGCGACATCCATGCATTGTGTCTTAAGATGCCTGTGCTTCATGCTTCTCCATTTGTTTAGTGCAGCTCAAGATGAAGACATAAGAAGTAAGAGTGCTTCTGTCTTCATTTTCTCACACTTTGTTAAGCTTGTTGTCCATACATTAAAAACTGTCAAATGCATACAACTGGCAAAGATGATTTAATGTACTGTAAATGCATTTACTGTATTCCTCCATCTAGACATGATTTATTGATTATTTAACACTGTTCATTGTTTATTTCCTGTCTGCTTCAGGTTGTAGGACCGCACCATGTGATTTGGTCTTTATTCTAGATGGCTCATGGAGCGTTGAAGATGTCAATTTTGATCTAGTAAAGCGATGGCTTGTCAACATAACAACAAGCTTCAACATCGGACAGAAGTTTACCCAGGTTGGAGTCGTCCAGTACAGCGATGACCCTGTTTTAGAGATACCTCTGGGGAAGTACTCCTCTAACAAAGACCTCATCAAAGCGATGGAGTCCATTGAGTACATGGGGGGAAACACAAGGACAGGGACAGCTATTAAGTTTGCTACGGACAAACTGTTTGGCCTGTCTGAGCGTGGCCCTGCAGGCATTTCCAGAATTGCTGTTGTCCTCACAGATGGGAAGTCTCAAGATGAGGTTTTGAAAGCAGCAGAGGCAGCAAGGAAAAAAGGAGTAATTCTGTTTGCAATTGGTGTTGGGTCAGAGACAGAAGAGGCCGAGTTGAGGGACATTGCAAACAGGCCATTTTCAACTTACGTCTTCTCTGTTGAGGACTACAAAGCTATTTCCAGGATCATACAGGTCATACGACAGAAACTGTGTGAAGGTAAGCAACTCCTGATCAATGTCTGGAACTAACTGTCCCTTTGCTAAAGTGAGGTCAAATGTTATTTTCATGACAGGATCTCTTCACCACAGACAACTCCATTGTTCTTAAGCCATTGTATATGTCTCTAAGTTTATCTTTTCACTGTGTTTTTCTATTGCAGAGACTGTTTGTCCAGCAAGGATTCCTGTAGATTCCCGTGATGAGAAAGGTTTTGATATTCTGTTACATTTAAACTTGGCTAAAAAAGCAAAGAAGACTACAGGGACATACTACGGCACTAAGGCCTATGAAGTGACATCTCGACTCGACTTGAGTGAAGCCACACGGTAATCGACTTGCTTTTACTCTCTCTTCATCATGGCCCATCTATTCATAGGCTGACTGGCTTTTACATTTTGTCAACCAGGAACCTTTTCCCTGATGGTCTGCCTCCGTCATATGTCTTTGTGGCCACACTGAGGTACAAGGGATCAGTGGCAATAGAGGAGTGGGATGTGTGGCGAATACAGACGCGTGATGGGAAACCTCAGATGGCAGTGACTATTAACGGACTGGACCGCACTGTCATGTTCACCACAACCAGTAAATCTCTAAGCGGAACTCAAACGGTTACATTCTCACAACAGACAGCAAGGGTAAAGTAAACTCTATCATTTCTATGAAACAATCCACTGATTGTACAAATTAAAAGTATACGTAACAATTCAACATTAAAATGTCCAATGACTAGACCTATGTTATATATTTTGTTGAGTTGTGTAATTGTTGTTAAAAACCCAGAGAAATCCATAATTTTAGATGAAGTAATGTTGCATTTCATGGTGTCAGGGGAAACACTGACAGGATATGCTATTTAAGATCAGTTGCTTTTTCAAAGAGAGTCCTGCTCAGTCAGAAAAAAAATAGCATGTCCCAGTCCACAGTATATCAAATGCTGCATAGCAAAAATACGAGGATGTCCTACAGCATCTAGTTGCATTTTGCAATATGCAAGTCAGCATGCTTTTCTGACTATTCTGACCCACAATATTTTCTGATGGGTGCATGAGCAAGAGGGTAATAGTTCAAGGCACAATGGAAGAGGAAGTAGTATGTCCCAACTGTATGTATACTATACTTGGCAATGGCAGCTGCAGTACGTACTAAAAAGTATGCAATTTGGAATGCGTGGCAAGAGACACGACTGAATTGCATTATGGGAAATGTAGGATCCAGCGTGGAGCTTAGCCCATACGAGAGACTAACAGTTAGCATATCTAGGCACTGCACATTTCTGCTTCCTTACTTGGGAGAGGTAGAGATGTGACAGCAGCAGGTCTTGACTCTGTATCACTCTGCCTTGGTTTTGGTCTTGAATTGGCCTCAACCTCTAAAAGTTTTGGTCTTGTCTTGGTCTCAGTACACACCAGCTTTGATTTTGACAAAGCACTGCATATGAGTACACTTTTTAGAATCTGATTAATGCATCTATGCCATAAATTCTCAGTAATGCTGGTAAGCAGCCCAAGAGAAAGCACACTCATACTGTTTGATACAGTATGAGTGTGATTCATGAATGTAAAGTACATTCTGCCCACATCGGTTAGATGGTCACCTGTTTTTATATGATTCTGATCATTATTTCATTTAATACAGCTCTGACAAAAACTGTCAACCAATGCTCCTCTAAGGTTTAAGCTTTCAACCACATAATGCTCGTTATATAACCCATCAACCTTAATCCTCCTATTCACACATCAGCACTGCTTGTTTAAGCCTGTAGAGGTCTGTTCAACCTTTACAAAAGAAGAAGCCACTGCGTATCTGTGTGATTGGCAGATTGTGTTCTTGCCCTTGAAGAAGTAGTATTATCATATAATTAAACTGTTGCCCTCAAAGAGGTAGCACTATCTTTAAACTCTTAGATAGACAAAAGACTCCACTGTGGTTTATTTATAAGCTGCAGTACCCTTTATATAAAACATTTCTCAAAGGACACAAAAGACTTTTCAATCAGACTTATTACATTTAAGACCATAGTGATCTCAAAAGGGACCCATTATGCTCATTTCCAGATCTATATTTGCATTCTGGGATTCCACTAGAGAAGCTTTGCTTGATTCACAGTTCAAAAACATCCTTATTTATCTTAAACTGGCGCTTTATGCAGCCCCGTTTTAGCTGTTTTAGTTCCTGTCTCTTTAAGGCTCCCCTCCCTAAAAGCCCACTTTCTTCTGATTGGTCAACTTCTCAGAAGAATGCCAAGAGACATGACTCATGCTTGGGAGTGTCGCTCCACAACTACATTATTTTTCATGGAGAAAATAATTCTTGTCTTTCCTGTGATGTCCTCCGGCTGCTCTGCCACAGTTTTCAGCTATTTACACTACAGAATTTAGATAGTATTACTTGTTGTTAGTGGCTACTTTAGCCACTAGCTGGCTAGTTACCTCAGAGATAGACGAGCTAACTAGACTTCTACTGGATCATATTTTATGGATTAAATATCTTCTGGGTTTCCTTCTGGTGTCCTCCGGTTGTTCTGCCACCCGATACACATAGATTTACTTGATGTTAGCAGTTAGCCAACTCAGCCATTAACTGCTAGTCAGATCAGTTAGCCAGACTGCTGACTCTGCCCAGACTGGGAGCTCAAACACTGAGGGAGTGCATTTCTAAGAAGTAGTGGTTAGCTGCTTTAACGACAAGTAAAGATACCTGTCCCACAGGGAGTGGAGCAGCTGGAGGACATCAGACAGAACACAATAAAATATGTAACTGAAAAAACACTTTTAGTGAGACACGCTGAACACAAGCAGCTCCAGCTATGTCCGGAGTGGACCATGAAAAGAAATACACGACGACTTGGTGTCAGCCTGTCGTCAAAAGGAGAAAAAAATGTTGAAATCGTTGTATTCAGAGAAGTCTGAAACCTGAGCGTTTTGCTCACAGAGATGACTTTTCCATATGTTTACCTTATTGTTTGAAACTTTGGCCATGTTTAATATGAACACACATCATGATAAAGCACAAAGTGGGCATACATTTTTACACACATCTTAGATTGTGTGGTAGCTATGCTCTGTTCCTAACATACAAAAGTGTCTCATTTCCCTTTAAAGTGCTGCAGTACTTGGAATAAATGCTTCATAACTGTGACTAATTTATATTGTGCAAGTTTTAAGACGTCAAACTATCTCGATCAGTTTTTGAGTTACTCATGTTTCCTGCACTAAACAATTACAGCACTGTACACGCTCTCTCCAGGGGGCAGACTATTTTAATGTTTGTTTTTAATGTCGTTATCAGCATACTGCCAGCTTGTACCTTTGTATTAATGACCATTTCCTGTTCTTTGTCTATGGCTAAATCAGCTGTTTGATGAGAAGTGGCACCAACTGAGGTTGCTGGTCACTGAAGAGGATGTTACTCTTTATGTGGATGACCTGGAGATTGAAACCCTTTCCTTGGAGCCTCCTGTTGGTATTTTCATCAATGGAAAAACCCAAGTCGGAAAATATGTCAGCAAGGAAACAACAGTGCCAGTAGGTCTATTAACAACGCCATTCTAATTACATACATGTTTGGTTCCCAGAGAAATAATCCAGCAATACATCAACTTGACTATAGAAAGAGGGAACACTTTGTTTAATGAGTAGTTGAGCAAACTCAGTAGTGATATATGTTTTAAACAACATCACACAGAACGCCACAGTTTATTGCTGCCTCCTCAGAGACATGCTTAACTCCGTGGATAATAAATCCCTGGCAAAAATTACCCATTTTGTCCACAAGGTCTTATTAATCGTTGTTTTATTTGTCTCAATTGGCACATTTTGCGCCAAAAATGCTGTATTTGTAATAAATCATAATTGTGCTGTGCTGTAATTTGCCCTGCAGAAGGGTATATAGAGTGCCGCTTCTTGAGCATTGATGCAAATACATGCCTGAAAACACAACATAAACTTTTAATGTTCAATATGGAAAAGAAGAATAACTGTTTTGCACAATACACCCCTTTAATCCAAATTGTCAAAAAAACTTTTATTATGAAAAAATAGCACAAATTGACCATTTACAAATACCTCAGACATATGTAAGCAATTAAGCATGTTTGGAGATGTTGCATTCGTGGCTATAACGACGGTCAATGAAACAGAATACATGTAAAATAAATTAAAATCGAATAAGGGAGTCGTTTTTAAACTAAAATTCTTGTGCAACTAGCTAATACCTATAAAGAAATGTCACAGTATTACATATCATAGGAAGTAATTAGAGAGGGTCTGTGCAGAAAATCCTTTGTTTAAAAAGAGAAAAGAACATAATTCACTCGACTTTATCATGCCAGCCAGCATGCTGACACATCATTATAGCTGTGGTTATTAACATGAACCACAGCTTCATAGTGAGTGTTATTGTGTGTACTGATCCATTGTTTTAAGGATCACGTAGTTTGGAGCCCTTCAGCAAAGTGAATGAAGTATTATTTCTGGATAAGCACACTTGTAATTGGAAACAGATTTTACACTGCAATGGACCACGATGCAATTTTAAATAACACTACATTAGACACATCAGACCGGACCAGACATTCTTATCATGTTTGAAGCCACTGTTATCATTAACAAAATGTAAACCATATTGTTTAAGATTGATTTATGCGCCCAATCATGCAGTCGCACTAATGTTTTCATGTGGCTGGAAATAATATAAATCACATGTGAGGATCATCTTTCTGCTCACATGGTAACTGAAGTGAAACGGTCTATGGGACACGCTGGAGCCATTTTACCACCAACATCAACAAAATACCAAATAATGGAAGAAAAGTGTAACGTCGCTGCAGAACACTTCCAACACTGAGGGAGGTCTGGCAACATGTAGTTGCTCAATGCTCAATGAGGGCACTTATCTTTCCTCTAACAGTTATACAATAGCTATTTCAATTCATTAGTGGCAAAGCTCTGATAAAACTGAACTAAATGTTGCAAAATTACCCCCATATTACAATGTGTTTGTTTTGTTACCTTGTTTGGAAGCTCCAGCTGCGGATGTTGTGTCTTTAACAAGAAGTTCTTCTTTTTTTAAATTATCTTTAGTTCGAAATACAGAAACTTCGCATTTACTGTGACCCCGAGCAGAACAACCGTGAGACTGCGTGTGAAATACCCGGAGTCGTAAGTACAAGAGTCTGCTGGGCTCTGCGCTTGCTTTTCAGTCCAAGAGCAACAAAGATAACTTCTTCTCACCTAATTCTCACCTTGTCCTGCTACATCTGTTTCTGCTCTGCACAATTTCACCATCAGTTAACTTCACACCTCATGCTGCATGGTACAAAATGAGCATTGCTTTCTATTTCATCAGTACAGTCTATTGTAGTATTGTGTAGTGAAAGTGCACAGTCAGCAAATTCAGTCAAAGTCACATCTGTTTATGCATAAAATAATATGTTGGAGGAGGACCCGTGGCTCGGCTTCAAACATTTTGCACTCAGTATATTTTTTTACTGTCTGCTGGCCCAAACTGTGTTTGTGAAGCAGTGGCTCATTGTTATGCTGGCTCAGAAAGTGCTATAACCACAGAGACAGTGCCAAATTACTATTCCTAATCTGAGGCCGTTTGATAAAAATATCAAAAAAGACAAGATGAGAAGTCTAAAATTACGCATGCTTGCCAATACCTCCACTTCTGTCCTCTCTCTGTACGCATTTCAATGGTTTATTTGCAATAGAATATCAAAGTTCAGTTATTAGATTCCTTTTGAGTGGAAGATCAGAAACCTTTCCAGCAAATTCTCACAGGATTTGATTTAAAAACAGAAAGATATACAGGTTATAGTGTATGTTTGAGCAGAAAGACCCTCTTACTCAAAGTAAAATACAGATTCATTTTGAACATAGCAGGTAAGGTAAGTTTTTGTGATGAAAATGGTTTGTTAAAAAGAATTTAGTAAATTCAGATTTCATCATGGGATTTTATGAAATTTTGAGAATGTTTTGGTTAATTGCTAATCAATCAGAAAATGGTGAAAAATGTTCAATGTGACATCTTAATCTGCTTGTTTTATAAAACGAACAGTCAAAAATAAAAGAAACCAGAAAATATTCAAATTTGAGAAAAAAATTATTTATGGGTCATTAAAATTGTTGCTGATAATTTGTTGTCTGTTGTTGCAGCTTTAATATATAATTCTGTTTGTGCACTGTCCTCCATGTTTGGTCTTGTCTATTATTTATAAGAGCTTATTTATTTATATTATTTATTTTTTGTTAATTACAGTGCTCCAACAGTCCTGATTACACTGAACCAACTCAAGAACCTTGTGTTTGTCCTCCCGGACCCCCTGGACTTCCAGGAATAAAGGTCAGTTATTTAAAGTGATATTCCACTTTGTGAGAATAAGCCATTCAGTATATACTCACCACTATGCCGATGTGATGATGGGTGAAGGTCTTCAGTTCACAACAATCCTGGAGTTTTAAGCATTTCAAGCCATGTTTACATCCTACCGGCTACATGCTACAGTTGACATTCCTGCTAAAAACATGGCGTAAATGGCGTCTTTTGCAGTTAATTTTTAATGTTGCGGCTCGCGGACACTTGGATTATACCACACAAGCAGGATGGAGACATTTTGTGTTTTTTTAAAACGTTTTATCTGTGGTCACCATTCACTGCCATTGTACTGGATGAGGCTGCTACCCTGTTTCTCCTAAAACTCCAGGATTGTTTTGTGAACTGAAGACCTTCACCCATCATCACATCGGCATAGTGGTGAGTACATACTGAATGGCTTATTCTCACAAGGTGGAATATTGCTTTAAAAAAAGCTTTATTTCAAAAGTACACTAATACGATGGAACAAGCCTTACTTTTTATCAAACAAGACAAACACTAGAACTATTAGGTTCTTTATTAGACAGTATTAGACCCTTTAGTAGATCCTTATTAGACTTTATTAGAGGAAAAGTAGTGACACGTGACAATAGAACTGTTCTGTAAACTAAAGTGAAATCACTCATCTGCTACTGAAGACACATCTTCTGATGTCTGGTGCCAAGTGGCAGAGTAGCCAAGATCAATGTCTAAATCAGTTGTAATGTGTCCATAATTACCATCTAATACAGTTTAATAAGGGTCTAATAGTGGAAAATAATAGACTTTAGTTTGCCTTACAGATCTGTTGTAATGTGTTCCTAATTACCCTCTAATAAAGTCTAAAAAGGGTTTAATAAAGAGTCTAATACTGTCAAGTAAAGTGCATCCAATGTTCCCTCTTTATATGATCTTTTTTCTGTCATTCTTTGTTCTCATATTGTTTATACATACATACTTATACACACACATATATATATATACACATGTAGTGCAGCACATATTGCCACACTGAAACCACATATCAGAGTCTTGGTTTAGCACTGAGCTCAACCTCTTATAGCTCCTCCGAGCTGCGACAGTTAAATATTTATTTTAAACAGTGGTATTCTGTTGAGGTCAAATCAGAGAAAAATAACTTAATCTTTAACAATTTTGGTTTATATGTAAACTCAGGAATGACAGAGAGACTGAGTGGCTTCTGTTGGGAGACAAAGCACAAACGTTCTCTTTCTTAGAGCTTAGCCTCGAGGAAATGTTTGCTGGATTCCCAGGTGACCTCTAAATGCTCTAAATCTCTGTGTTGGAAAATTATGCGATGAACACATGAGGTTGCACTTTACCAATAGGTCAAATCCAACTACAGTCATTACAGTCTGTAAACACAGATTTCCTCCACAAACAGTGCTGTGTGGGAGGTTTTAGCACTTTCATCTCTTAAATACAATTACCTGCTGAAAAGATTTAAGAATTATGGCCTCTTTGCTCCAGTTTGGCAAACTGCCATTGTGAGTAAGTTATGGTTAGTCCGCTGTACTGTACTGTGTGCTTAAAGCAAACCAGACCTCTGCCTTAGATAAACACTGGTTTGAATGGAAAATGACCAAATGAGGGAATAAACCTACGTCTCTGCCTTTATTGATCACAGGGTATCAACCAAATAATACCAGCTCCGGTCATAAAAGCCTTTACACAAGGACCTCAGAGAGATATTACCTTAGGAACAAAACTCTTCGTTAATAAAACCTACATGGGTTCGGAGATGTTTGTGTTTATAAGATCACCGCTATGTTTTTACTACATTTACTAATAGATCCAAAATGCTGGGGCCATTGCTGGCTTGCAGATGTTCCTCACAGCCTCACATTGTGCTCAAGAGCATCGTACATTAGACAACCAGCTTGCTCAGCAGGCTTTATGGATAAATTAAATCAACACTCCACGCTTGAGAAAGAACATTGTTACCACTTGGTACTTTACTTTGAGGTTGGTCACAACTTGTTTCAGTTACACGTGATTAAATGACCTTATTTCACTTCCTTTAGGGAGATCAAGGAAACATGGGCAAACCTGGTCAGCCTGGACCTGCTGGTGCTGATGGTAAGCCTGTGAGTACTACATAGTTCAATATACAAACATACAGAACATAACCACCAACAACAGCATCCACAATAACGTCTGAGAAATGCCAAAAAACAATTGGGTTAATGTATCAATTTGGTCATGAAAATGTTTGCTTGTTATGTCTATGTGGTCAGGGCTGCTTCACAATGTTAAACACTCTGGTAAATGTACTTATTTACTTATTTTTCCAATGGGTAAACAACAAGAATCTTTGATTATACCACTGGTGGCAGCACCGCAGCACAGTGGTGATTTTGTGTGATGAAAAGCATCCAAAAGTGAACCACATGTTGTGCAGCATGATCAAAAACTCAGAGAAAGAATCCAGCCGGCAGCCTCGAATCACTTAGAGAACATGCACACATTCGAGTGTTTAACCAAATGTGTTTATCTCTTGTCTTTTTTGTTATATTAAGGGTATCCCTGGCATTAGAGGAAGCCCAGGGCTGCCAGGTGCACCAGGAGTCGAGGTAAAAACAACTTCAAACACAAACCCCAATTCCAAAAAAGTTTGGACGCTGTGTAAAACATAAATAAAAACAGAGTGCAATAATTTGCAAATATTAAATGTTCAAACTGATAAACTTTTTTTTGTAAATATACACTCATTCTGAATTTAATGCCTACAACATGATTTGACAGGCGTAACAAAAGAGAAAGTTGTGGAATGCTAAAAAAAAACAGCTGTTGTGAACATTGCACAGGTTTGTGGTAAAAGACAATGGCATCATAATTGTGTATTAAAGGGCCATTCTTGAAAGGCGCAGACATTCACAAGCACGGATGGGGTGAGGTCCACTATCCACCACTTTGTAAAGAAGACTATGTGGGCAAATAGTCCAACAGTTTCAAAACAACTCAGCACAAAAACTGCAGGAATTTAGAGATTTCACCATCTACAATCTGTAATTTCATTAAAAGATTGGGAGAATTCAGAGATATTGCTGCATGTAAGTTGCAAAGTTTAAAAACAACATTGAATGTCTGTGACCTTTGACCCCTCAGGGGGCACTGTATTAAAAACTACATTAAAAAACCCACATAACTGTATAAAGGATATGGGCTATGGGATATGGGCTTGGGAACACTTTGGAAAAACGTTGTCAGTAAACACAGTTTGCAGCATCTGCAAAAGTTACAACTCTACCATGCAAAGAGACAGACATATATCAATAACATCCAGAGACGCTGCAGACTTCTCTGGGCCAGAGGTCATCTGAGATGGACTGACGCAAAGTGGAAAAGTGAGCTGTGGTCTGATGAGTCCACATTTCAGATTGTTTTTGGAAATCATGGACGGCATGTCCTCTGAGCTAAATAGGAAAAGGACCATCTAGACTGTTACCAGCTCTAACTTTAAAAGCCATCATCTGTGATGGTATGGGGGTGTGTTAGTACCAATGGCATAATGGGTAACTGTCACATCTGTGAAGGCAACATTAATGCTGAAAGGTACATACAGGTTTTGGAGCAACATGCTGCCATCCAGATAACATCTTTTTCAGATGTCGCTGCTTACTTCATCAAGACAATGTATTCAACTGAATATAGGTGGAACGTTTTTGCAAATCATTGCATTCTGTTTTTATTTATCATTTACACAGCATCCAAGCTATTTCTGAATTGGTGTTTGTAAGTGACCTGTACATTGAATTCAATCAAGAACTTAAAACTTCAAGCTGGTTTCCTTTGTTACTTCTGTCAGGGTCCACGTGGGCCAGATGGGTACAAGGGCGAGCAAGGGAGGCCTGGCGCTCCGGTAGGAGAGTTAAATAGTACATTTACAGCATAATTGGTTTCATTATCGTGCTGCAGCACTAATTTGTGACCTCTAAAACCCAACCATGTAATACAACTCTGTTCTTTCAGGGTGAGAGGGGTATGCCTGGATTACCAGGATCGCCTGGACAAGCAGGAGAGAAGGTGGTGACGTTAATTATTCAAATATGGTGGCTGCATGTCTGCTCAATAATACGGTATCCAGATGTTTTTCAATAATGTTTATTGTTTCAAGCATGGAAAGTGGGTAAAATGCTGAATGCACTGACCGACCAAAGCTGAGAGAGAAGTGATTTCCATAAAAAAAAAACAAGTGATCGTTAAAAAGAACAAAACACCCGTTGAATTGTCAAGGTAAATCTCCTTTTTATGAGATCAAATGTAGGATTAACAGGAAATCCCTGCTAGACACATCAACTTGAGCCGTTTGAACATTGTTGCATCAATCACTCTAGAAACCATATGTTATGAATATAAAGCCAGATCCCCAGAGACAGTGAAAAATACAACTTCTATACTGAGGGACAAGAGCCCTTTGCAGAGAGAGCATGAAGGCCGTCAGAGACTTTTTAAAAATGTTCATATTTCCTAACTTTCGCTCTGCCCTTTCCATAGAAAACTCAAACTGTTGAACTTTATTCGTTATTTTTATGAAGCCAGAGGTGTATCTTTTCTTCTTACTTTGTTGTTTCTCTCGCTTGTCATCCCATCCTCACTCCTTTAGCCTCTCAATTGCAGTAAGATCTGAGGTAGAGATACATCTTCTTTTATAAGATAAGATAAAACCTGCCAGCTCAACATCTTTCGCGTTTGAAGCCAGGGGGAGAATCTCCGAACCTTAGATGAGATCAGTACACTAACCACAGTGAGTGATGCCTCAGCTGGATGCCTGACTGCCTCTCCTGCTGTTTGTTCCCACAGATTAGAAAACATACATGCAGTTGATGCTGAGTGATAAAACAAGGCACCTGCTGAGTCTTTGAAGTATTAAAAAGGCTTTGAATTTGATGTTCTCAAAATATGACCTGGAAAGTACTGAATTTCATTTACAAGACTTTTTCTAATCCTTTTGTTGGATTAAATAAATAACACAAATGACATAAATAACTGGTGACTTGGATGTTATGACAGTACAGGTACCATTTGCGTGAGTAAATTGCACAAGCAATTGTACACAAGCTCTGGTGTGAATCAGTCAGTTGTCAGGAAGGGAGACGTCTCGCACCTTAGTACTAACAAACAAACATTAGCTTGTCACCTCAGAATGGGCAAGTGTTGTTTTCAAGTGCAGCAGAATCCAAAATGCTGATGGATTAAGCCTATTCTCTAAGCAATATGAATATAATTATAATATGTTTTATTAAATTCATGTAATTAGTAAATAATTCTTTTCTAGGACTTAAAATCTATACTGATTTTCTATTATATCCTTCATACTTGTGCCAGTATGACTGTGGCCTCATAAATTTAACTTGGAGAACCCTAGGGGTACCCTGTACTAGCAGCTTTCATGATATATGTACATGTATGAGAATATGCAAGAAAGCAAAAACAAACAGTATGACCATATTTGCCATACTTGAGGCCTCAAAAATAGGTACGATTTTGAAACCAAAACATTGGGTTTCAGAGACATTGTTTCCTGCTTCATCTCCTGGGAAAATCAGAGGTGTTGGCAAGTATGAGTATGACCTACAGGGAGAAAGCACCCGTTAGATGAAATGTGTCAGCTGACACAACCAGTCCAAACCTAATATAATAATCCATAACAAAGGAGGGACGGTCAAGCATTTGTGCTCAATAAGACCTCAACCACAGTCACAGCAGAGGCGAGAAGAAGCCCAGCAGTCCGACAGCTTTATCCAGAACTCTCTTATTGCTCTGATGCTCATCTGAACAACATTTTGTATTTTGCGTTATTTTGAGATACAGTGAGGTAATGCATCCTCTCTGGGTTGCATCACCTCTGTCATATCCTCCTACCTTGTAATCAGTGTGACTACAGCCAGTTGGCCGAAGTGGAAACAATTCAAGCAGTTAATGTCATTTTGAAAATCGTCTCAGCTGTCTGCAGACACATGTGCGCACTCGGAGCGAATCCTGCTGTACCATATGTCCCATTATTACAGTTTGACTCACAGGTCCAGGACGTATCAAATTAAGTTTTTACTAGTGTCTGGACTGTCTGCTCAACTTTCTTTGATTAGGTCAAATGTTTTGGGTTCTGGCCATACAAAAACACAAGGAAAGGGAACACAATGGGGGAATGTACTGCTAAAGATTTATTGTTTCTGTTTTATCCCATTTCCAGTTAACATGAAAGCAGCATGACTTTTACTGCTCTATCAAAGTGCTCTTTCAAAATCCCATAATGAGACATCTAATTAGTGGTAATGGTCTGAGGCATCATGAATGATGAGATGAGCGTCTTGAAGGTGCACTGCCAGTGATTTTCCATCACTTTTTACATGGCAAAGCAAGGCATCTGCCAAATATGTGAAAGGGCAAGTTCAGAAAAGCTCTGCTCAACTGAGGCCTACATGTAAGTAAAACATTCACAGAACTGTAGATAAAATATATTTTCTCACTGTATGAGTCAAAAATGGTCTTTTTAAGTTCTTCATTAACAGTAATATAGATATTAATATGAGAATGTTGTTTTCTGGGTCTCAGACTAATCAGACCAGTGTTGTTTCTGCACATTAGGTCAATATATCATTGAGAATCATATTGAAGTTCTCCCTTAATGTATGACTCAGAAATACTGCTCGACATCTACAGTGTGTCTACATATTCACATAATCAGTTACACGTGTCACAGTGACATTAACCACCATATCTGGTCCAAAACAACTTGAGTAACAACAATAAATGCACCAACAGAATGGTCTTCTACGGTTTGTAGGTATTTGGTCATAAACCAAATAGTTCTGGACAAATTAAAAATTTACCCGTTGCAAAGTCAGATGACCACCAAGGTTATTTCATCCAGGTGAACGTTGATATTTGTAACAAATTTTTATGGTAACCCATCCAATAGATGTTTAGATAATACACTCAGAAACTAAAATGTCAACCTGCTTATGGTGTTAGCCCTCGTTTTTAGACCCCAAACATCATGTCAGCGTCACACTCATGTGACCGCCTCATTCAAGCCACAATGAAGCATCTGCCTATGCAGAATCTGTCTTGTCTGCACATTTCAAAGCATCCAGCAAATCAGCAATACATTCCAGGTCTATTTTCCATCCAAACAATGCATATCATTGTTGCAAAAACACATCAGCGTGTGTGTGCGAGTGCAGCGGTGGCGGCACACAGAGAGCAGGCGATCAGAGCATAGGGATTGAAGTTTAGCAGTGAAATTGTTGGCAGTAAATGCAGAGACTGCCCATGAAAACACTGCTGAAAAAGTTCAAGAAGTTACCCCGTCTTGCTTCCAAGCTGCTGAGTAAAGTGAAGGAAGAGTCTGGGGGGTAAAAACGGAGCAGAGTGAGCTGCTCTCTGGCTCTGGAGCACACTCTGCTCCTTATTACATATACTACATACGTGTGTGTGTGTGTGTTTGTGTGTGAGTTTATTTTGGGCACCAGCCTCTGTGTGTATTGCCAAAAAAATACACTTAAAGTCTAAATAAACGCTTCAGGACAAGTTTACGCCTGTCAGATGCAACTGACATGTGAGCTGGTGCAGACAGCTTTGTAAATTAAAATGAGAGCATTTCTGTTGCATGAGAGAAGAAAGTGAAAACATATCTGACTTCCTCGCAAGACAGGCGGTAGTGCAAAAGTCCTAGCAATCATGTATGTCTTCACAAAATTTCTATCCATTTAATCGTTGTTAAGATGTTTCAGTCTGGACTGACCGACAAACCAGCTGACCAACAGCTTATTTCTTCTGTAGAGTCATGCCACTACAATGGCTAAAAATATCCTCAACATCCTCCCACATGAAACAGTAAAGTGCTCAGATCCCTTTGACTCCTCAACAATTCAAATTCTAGCTACTTGGCACATATATTCAAACTGTTCTTCGTAAGGGCCAAGTGAAAATGTTCCAAAATATTTGGAAGAATAACCTCTGAGGACCATGAGGTCTTCAACCAGCAGGGAGCCACTAACCCTTCTCTCAAAGTTGGAGGGAATCATCATCCTGCAGAGCACAGGATTTTCTTTGGATATAAACACATTTACATCTACCTTTCCAAATTACTCCCATATTGTAAGACCACCCATGGGTGTAGTCTCATTTTCCTGGCACAGGATCTAGAGAACAGAAACATGAGATGTCTGCTAAATTAAGTCAGAAGTACTCAATTCAAGGACATGAGAGGAAGAGCGACTGTTCGCCAAAAATTAGCTCTGTTTGTGTATTTACAGTCTGTACTACTTGTTCATGACCACAACCATTCATCACATTTGAAGGACTATTTTATGCTAATTATGTGTTGACCCAGTCTGTGCTATTGATTGACTATATTTGTAGGATTCATTTTGCTAGAAATCTGTGTTCCTAACTGAGACAGTGAGCACGCCTGCTCACATCTGCTGACTGACAGCGGGCTTTCAGCACATTGAAATGTACAAACACACCAGTACCTGCTCACACTACCTACTTAACCTGTTCTCACTTCGAACATATCAAATACAGATCAAATACAGTAACTTGGTCAGTGCTCCTAAGCTTCAAAACTATGATACTTTAGGAACCCCTCTAGCTTTATGTTCTGATGTGCTGTCAAACTTTGGTGACGTAGTGTGAAGAGCAAGAACGTCCACATATGGCGGAGGTGGGGTGGATGCATGGGTCAAACAAATGTAAAACGTTCACCCTGGATAACGGGGTTAGTTTCTAGTGTGAAACCAACAGTCAGTGTTAGCTTCTTTTTAACTTATGCAATGCACAAAAGTTAGCAACATACTTAAGTTACGTTATATACTTAAATTACGTAACTAATGTAATTATTCTAACCCAAACCATGATCTTTTTTTAGACCAACCCAAGTATTTTTATTGCCTGAACCTCATCAAGTAGTTTTCATTTTGAACGTTTAACCTAAGGCCTACTTGGACATTGCATATTTAATATTACTAACTTGACTGGGGAGCCCCACATGTGCAAAATTCACGGTATGTAAAGTATCATAGTTTGAAGCGTAGCACCACTGACCCAGTTGCCATATTTGGTGAGTTGGGAGTTAGAACGTGTTTATCTCTTCGAGCAGCTGTCATGTTTTATGATGCATGTTGTTACATAAATTGGTACTCTCTAATATTTTCAAAGACAAATGCAGCACAAACATGACCAGTTGGCTTCCATTATTGTGTCTTTACTGCTCTGGCTGCAACACTTCCAGTCAGTGGCACCCTGAGCTTCTAAATCCTTTTTCGCTGTAGCTTGTTTGTTTTGGAATTGAATTCTACTAGCAAACACAAGTGTAGCGACAGCCACAGCTGGAGAGATTTTTATGTTTTGATACCAGTGGAACATGAGCACATGTTCCTACGGCCGGTTTGTTCAGTGAATACTGAATTCAGAGTACGAACAAAGGAAACTGTCTACACTTTGAAAAAATTTCTTTTTAGGTAAAAAATATATTTTGGAAATGAGGCCACACAAAAAAGTTGTTACTAACAAAAGTGCCTGAGCCAGCCGGTGATAAATACTTAATTTGACTTCACGCCATTCAGTCATTTTTTCCCCCTTGAGTTGATTAGCATAATTTTTGAATGACGGAATGCAAAATTTGAGAAAATAAATGATGTAATGTCCCGTCTTTCTCCAAATGCTGTTTGTTTGAATGAGAAAATGTGAAAATACAGTGACACATCAGTCTCTCGAGTTTGGCACCACACAACAGTGATCTAATTAACGTCTAGTTTTAGGTCAACCAGTGCAACTTTAGAAATGCCAGAATGATGCAGTGAAACATGTCACTCCCTTATGTTTCAGTCCAAGAAGTTGCTAAATTCATGGTCTAGCCCAGAAAATCAAGACCACTGCTGACTAATATCAAACCCTGACTGCATATTTGTGATCAAGTAGACTTAACAATGGGTCTCTGAAGTGCTCTTGTCTCATACAGTATAATTTGTGCCTCCTGATCTGACTGGCAAAGAGTCATTAAAGCTGCATATATTACTACTCTGGTTAATTTAACACATTTTCATCACATTTTATTCAACTTCGACAGACATTAAAACTTAGGCCCACTGCCTGCTGCCTTGACGCTCTGCCTACAAGCTGCTTTAAATATGTTTTTAACTGCATAGCATCAGATATACTACAGACAGTCAACAGTTCTCTTCAGTCAGGTACTGAAGACTACAGTTATTAAATCACTTTAAAAGTCTAATCTGGATGCCTCGTAATTAATAACTACAGGCCCATTTTAAAACCTACATTTTTAGGAAAGATCATTGAAAAGTTTGTTTTTCAGCAACTTAATGCTTTCTTGGTGTAAAACAATTTCCTTCAGTCTGGATTTCGAGCACACCACAGCACTGAGACTGCACTTGTCAACATTTTAAATGACCTTCATCTGAGCGGTGATGCATCATTTTGGTATTATGCATTATAGCATGCATTTGACACAGTTGACCACAAGATACTGCTCGACAGACTAGAAAAGTGGATGTGACTTTCTGGCACTGTGCTAAATTGGTTCAAATCTTATTTACAAAGCAGGGATTACCTTGTGTGAACTGCTAATTATGAATCTGAGCGAACAAAACTTGCATGTGGAGTTCCTCAAGGGTCCATTCTCTGGCCTCTTATTCATTTACATGCCCCCCCACCCCCGCGTCAGATTATGGAATATTATTACATCTCCTACCATATATAAGCAGATGACAGACGACTCTACATAACAGTATCACCACTAAACTATAGTCTTCTATATTTGCTAAATATATATATATTTGCTAAATGAGCACTGAAGAAATCAATCAATGGTTGTGCCAGAACAAAGATTACAAGTCAGGCCAAGATCCTGTCAAGTGAGTGGCAGAATCATCACAATCTGAAAGTTTAGATTAGTCGAACCAGCTTAGACCATAGAGGATACAAACTATTTTTAGATCACATCTAATGATAATCCTTTTCACTTTTCTCAGGGCTCACAAGGATCCCCGGGAAATGCAGGGTTACCAGGAAAAGCTGGTCCAGGGGTAAGGATGCAAACAATTCTAACAAACAGCTCAGTCACTGAACATGACACGAGTAATATAACAAGTTTAACTGGATGGTGTGGTATTTCCAGGGAGAAAAAGGAAGCATGGGACCTCCTGGGCCACCAGGTTATACAGGAGAACCCGTATGTATAAAACAATTCAGAACCAAAACCAGAGCATGTGTGCCATTATAATCGTGTGAAAAGTCCTTTCCTCTGATTTCAGGGCCTACCTGGAAGAGATGGAAAGGATGGATTTCCAGGGGGACCTGGTCAAAAGGTTTGTTTGATTTGATGTTACAGAGCTCATGGATTAGGAGAAAAATAGAGGCATGAAGCTGGCTAGGCGTGCTCATTCTTAACAGACTTTGCTGTTCCCAAAAGTTGTGTTGTTGATGTTTGGCAACCATGGAAATGTAGTCATACAGTGCTGGTGTCCCCCTTGTCTTTTTCCAAACCTCATTTTACATGAACATCAAGGGATTTCTTCATGTTTTAGATCGATATCTATTTCATAAATCCAATTTGTAATCTAAAAACTATGCAACGATGATGTGTATGTGGGAATCTAGATGAAAATGAAATTATATTATAAATTATATAAATATTAATGTTTTTTTGTTTTTTGTTTCTCCAATGTATAAAGGGAGAAGTTGGAGCCAGTGGTATTCCTGGCACTGATGGGAGGGAAGGCCATCCTGTGAGTTGTAAACACAAACATTACTCATTGTGCTCATGTTTGGTATTTTGCTGGTTGTTTGAGCTGTTGCTATTGTCATCTTTACTTGGACTTATGGAGGAGAGACTGAGGATTTGATGCAAATTGTGCATGAATGACATGAAATGTGCTGCCATTTTGAGTTAAGATTTAAACCTCTCAGCAAAGCAAGAAAGAGAAATGGCAATGTCGTGTTTGTGGTGCTTTCCACTACGGTTTACAAAGTTCCCCTCAGATAAATTGTAGCTGACATGAAATAACACCGTAAGTAACAGAAGAGTAAAACAATACCGTACAAGATTTGATTTTATGGATCATGCACATTTGTATGCATAACACTTTTTTACCGTAGCAAGACTGCAGTGTGTTAACACAGTGTCAGCAGTACAGAGAGAACCCCTGACAGCCAGTAAATTAGGGGTATTTCCCCTGTAGTTCATCCCAGGATAACCCTGTTATGTAACAGGCAGGCCCAGGCTATAATCTAAGGCAGTGAAAGTAACTCATCGGGGGAATGCTGTGGTGCTCTGGCAAATCTGTTTTAGGAAGAAAGTGTTTCAACTGGGCAGCCTCCCCACGGATCATGATTATAAATGTGGTCCAAAAGTTTGTGATGGGTCTACAAAAGATGAGTCAGTTGCTCCACAAGGCTGTAAGCCATTTTTCCCCACCAGAACAATAGAGTTAACGATGTCTCCAAGGAAACAGGATCAGTGCTGCACTTCCTCAAGTTAAAACAAGATGAAGTTAGCACTTCGGTGTTAGGGGAATCCTCCACCTATAGGTTAAGTGTGAGTATCTGGGTGGCTCCATCTATATTTCTGTTTTTCTGTCTGCCTGCTTTCTGTCTAATCTATTCATTGTGCACATATGTTACACAATCTTCGGTTTGAGGCAGCCACTAATCATCTGTAAGCATTTATCTCAGAAAAAAATAACTAAAACAAAAAACTAAAAAGGCTTTCCACAGGGTGGTTTTGCTGCATGTGTTGAACCACATAAACTTGAAATGTATTTGTATCTGTTTTCATTCTCTTTCATAAGTGAAATTTGAATAACAACTACGTTTTGCATTATTGCATTCACCAGCAAAAAAGATGTGTGTTCACAGTTCAATTGCAGGACATATGATTCAACTAAGGACTGTACAGTTTGACACTGTGATGAAGCCTTAGACAAAGTTGTACTATAGCATTTAGTTACAAAAGTATTTGCAAGAATTTAGCCTCAAAAGCCCCCAAAACATGTTACTCTTGTTTCCAACTAGCCAACCGTAACTGGGGAGTATAACATTACATTAGACACCACTTGATGCAACATGTCAGTTCAATGAGTTGCTTTTATTGAGTAATTGGCTCCAATTGTTACTAACACAATGAAGTAATTATTCCACTGTGATTGCAAGTAAACTGGCACCTGTTTTTAGTATCAATTTAGAAACACTGCGCATTAGAACATATGGTTTTATTAAAAATGTTATTTCTACTAAAGGAGAAATCTGTAAGATATTTACTGTAATAAATCGTAAAATGACCATGATATGTCATCAGAGAATACGGAAACATGCTAAGTTGAAATACTCGCTTCTATCTTCCTTTGAAATTTCTATTGTGGTACCTAATTTGAGTTTTAGTTTGTCTGTTTCACATGAATTACAGTTAAAATTAATACCGAATGTTTGCCGATTGAGTAAGTGTCTTTTTTGAGTCATAACAAATCATTAATAATCTTGCAGACGGAGCAGATGTTTATAACAGTTAAACTGAGCAATTTGTTAATGGACAGGCAGTCATTGAACTCCAACTCCAACAGTGTGTATTTTCAGAGCAGCGGGCTTTTGTTTTCAGGACAACAGGCTTAACTTCACATTGACTGATAACTGGCAATCACAAACAGCTGATCAACTTGCAGTTTATGTCTCGTCCACGCTTGTCATTGTGAAATTATAATGTTGCACTTATCTTGCACTCCTGCAGTGTTCCTGCAGCCTGCCTGAGCTTCCTCAAGTCTGGGAGAGGGAAACAGGATTTCAACCTATTTAATATAGAGTCTATGGCTCCAACTCACTATCTGGACTGTTGTGATAATTCTTGGATGCAAAGTTGTTGCATATTGCTCCTTTAAATATTGTCAACCTCTAGCAGTATATAATGCTAGTGCATACTATTAGATAATTTAATCAAGACTGGATGAACAAATATATTAAAATATATTTATCTGCAGCACAGTTTAATCTGTTTCCTTGCTCCCAGGGGATGCCTGGGTTGCCAGGAATTGAAGGCGTGGATGGACAAAAGGTGAGCTCCTGCCTAGGTAACAAATCCCTCATGTAAATGCAAAATAAATGGACCATTAGTTTTGTATAATTATTTGTGATCTTGATTCTTATTAAAGGGGGAGTCTGGTTTGCCTGGACCCAGGGGCTTCACAGGATCAAGTGGACCACCTGTAAGTTAACAACTGTTGTAGTATTTGTAAAAGGGCAATAAACACCAAAGTGTTAAAACTGAATCTGACAAGTTACCAAAACAATTTCTTTCTCTACTATAGGGTGAGATGGGCTTACCTGGTGCACCTGGTTTAAAAGGATCAATGGGACCCAAGGTAATTATCTTTTCCCCTTAGAGCCTCTTCAAACAGCTGCATTGTGATGCAAAGCTATAATGAAGCCAGCAGAAATAATGACCGACTTTCATCTTACCAGCAGACATCAAAAAGATTTAATGCAGTCTTTAAAATGGATAAACAGTGCACTAAATATAATGCAAGTTTATCCCTCTCTACATGCCCGGAGCTGCGAACGCACTGGCTCAAACTGTGACCCAGAAAAGTCAATACTGCAGATCAATCCACACGAGCTGGCATCAGCAGCCGACAAGCTGCAGGCCGAGCCACAACATGATTTAAGTTGAGTCCAAGCACAATGTCGTACAGTTACACAGCTGCTAACAAGCACAGAGGATCAGTGAGGAGGGATGTTACGTGACACTGCATCCCAACATCTACACTCTTAGAAATAAAGATGCTAACTACCATCATGAAGAGTTCTTTGGCTTGTTCCATAAGAGAACCCTTTTTTGGTTCCTGGTACACCCTTTTAGAGAATTGTACTTGGGAACCTAATATAAAGGGTTATACCCAGCACCACCTGTGAGAGGTTTCACCCAGAACCAGTTATAAGAGGTTCTACTAATGACCCGTCTATGGTGTAAGGGTTCTATTCAGAACCCTCTCTGGGGTTTCCATCCAGAACCTGTCCACCTTTTAAGGGTGCTAACAAGAACCCACTCTACCAGGGTATCAGGATTCTACCGTGAACCTTTTTATATTCCAAGGGTTTTACCTAGAACCCACCAATGGGGGTCTGCAGAGAACCTTTTTATATGCAGAGGGTTTTATCTAGAACCCACCAATGGGGTTCTACCAGGAACCTTTTTATATTCAAAGATCCCTTTTATATTATAGTACAAAGAACCCCTGACAAACTTGTGACGAAAGAATTCTTGAAGATCCTTGAAGAACTTTCTTCCAAAAAGGGTTCTTTGAATGAAAATGGTTCTAAATGGAACCCCAAGTCTTTCAACTAACCCTTAACAAACCTCAAACCTCAAAAAAGATTCTTCATAAGCAAATAATTCTGGGTAGAACCACAGCCCTTGAGAGAAAAAAAAAAACCTTTTGGAACTCTTATTTCTAAGAGTGTAGATTGCTCAACCTATACAAGATGTACTGTGGCGCACAGTGTCATTAGTTTAATCTTTGAAGATTTCTAACCTCAGAGTAGATTGAAATGCACAGAAAGTTGCTTGGGTCAGCAGCATTGCATGTTTTGTTTGGTCACTGTTTTTCTAAAATACACTTTAGCACAAGTAACGATCTCTTGGCCTCACCGGCAGTGCTAAATTAAGCGATGATCCGGCCCTACTGCTTTCGTCAGTGGAATTTTAGTGGAAATGTAAGCAGTCTGGGCTTGTCTGGTCTGGACGCTCTGTCTCCTAATCACTTTTCATTAGCTGATCTGCCTTTAACAAGCCAACGTGTATTGGTAAATGGCACACGAGTGAAAAGCTAGTTTATGGACAGGCAGGCAATACTTTGATTTTATGGCTGAGCGTCAGACTGCAATTACTGAGGCTTGTTCAACTGGAAAAGAAAGCATACGACCAGACACAATTAAATGTTAAGCTGCAATACACCCAAACCTCACAAAAATATGCTGCAATCCGGTCAGTGATATGATGTGGTTTGGATGTTATTTCATTGTATGTTTTCTGTAACATAAGACATGTTTTATTCCTTAATCAAGGGGAGTAAAGGCGAAGGTGGAAGTCCAGGTGTACAAGGAACAGCAGGGCCTCTGGTATGTTCTCATTTAAATGATCTAACATGAACCAGGTGGTCTCATGTCTGATTCATAATACTGTAACACTACACCGTGTCTATCCACAATGTAACAAACCACAAACCCTAATTCCAAAAAAGCTGGGACATTGAGTAAAATGTAAATAAAAACAGAATGCAGTGATTCGCAAGTATTTTTCAACTTGTATCCAACTGAATACAGAACAAAGACAAAATATTTAACTTTTAAATTGATAAAACTTTGTTTCTCGTAAATATACCCTCATTCTGAATCTGATGCCTGCAACACATTCAAAAAAAGTTAGGACAGCGGCAACAAAAGACTGAGAAAGTTGTGGTATGCTCAAAAAATACATGTGTGGACCGTCCAACTGGTAAACAGGTTAACTGGTAACACGTGATAATATCATGATGGTTATTAAAGGGGCGTCCTGGAAAGCCTCAGTTGTCCAAAAGCAAGGATGGAACGAGGTTCACCATTTTGTAAAAGAAAAAAAACTCTGTGGGCAAATAATCCAGCGTTTTAAGAACGTTTTTCAAGACAAAACAGCAAGAAATTTGTGCATTTCACATCTACAATCCATAATATCATAACATATGCATGCTACAACAGTGTGGCTTTGTAGTAAAAGAGTTCAGGTACTAGACTGACCTGCCTGCAATCCAGACCTGTCGCCCATCCAAAACGTGAGGTGCATTATGAGGCGCAAAATACTACAACAGAGACCCCAGAAGTTTATCAGTTTGAACATTAAATTTAAATAAATAAATCTTTGTACTGTATTCAACTGAATATAGCTTGAAAAATGTTAGATTTATGTTTTACAAAACATCCCAACTTTTTTGGAATTGGGGTTTGTATTTTTCTGGTTTTAAATCCTACAGTATATAAATAAAGTGTATTCCTCTTTTACTGATGGGTGTGAAACTGCATGTTGTTAAAGGGGAGTCCAGGAGAACCAGGAAGTGCAGGTCAGCCGGGGCATCCGGGCATGCCAGGCCTGAAGGGCAGCAAGGTATTTTTACTGTTATCTTTTTTCTGTCAGTGTTGTGACACTCCTGCATTCCCTCTTTCATACAGTTGAAACATTTTAAGATATATGATTTTATTTTTGTTAGTTGTAGTAATGGCTTAACCTCCATATAAGCAACAGACTTTGCAACTGGTTTTTAGTAATTTTTCTCAGAAATTAATTATCGTGCAATTTTTGGAAATTTGAACAAATGACACCTAAATAGTTCAGATGTGAGAAAAGATGAAGTATAAGGATGTGTTCTGGCAATATTTTTTTGTATATCATTTGGAACTTTTGTTTGTTTTCCTGCCACACAACACACTATAAAGTTATATCCATACCTTTATTATTTTTCAGGGACAAAGAGGAAATCCAGGTGAAAGAGGAGAGCTGGTAAGACAAAACTCAGTCAGACAAGCAGCTCATACTGTGACTGTGTGTTGACCTCTTACAAGCTAATCTGAAATAGTAACTCAAATTGAGAGGCTGACAGCACATCGCCAGCTTTAAATATGCATGAGTGTAACTTTAGATAGACTTTGGTCCAAAAGAAGACACTACCATTGATCTGTTTGATTAAAATCACAGTGTGGAACTCATCCAATAATAGGCTTTTCTAACAGCAGCCATTTCGACAAGAAATAGTAGGATAAACACAGGTGTGACCGTAATTAAGATTCTGTTCAGGTCTAACAGAGTCAGGCTCCATTGCACTAGATCGAACAAGACCTTAATTAGTATCATTGGCAACACCTGTGTTTGCCCCACTATTTTATATAAATGTGGCTATATATCACAGTGATGATAGGTTTGGAAAACAACCATTCATTCCTTCTGTCTTTTGGAAGTCTAACTGGCTATTTGCTGTTCCGCGGACTTCCAGCATGGTTTTCTCCATTACACCAAACTGGATCAATTTCATTTCATGAACATAAAACCCACTCTGGAAGGCAATAAGGAAGCATAATCTTAGCCATGTAATCAAATCTAATGGGTGATAATGTGTTGCATTTAAAACACATTAACACCCATAAATACTGCTGCAAATATACATCGATCATAATGTTCTGAATGGATTATTTCTCCTGCAGGATTATCTGTTTGTGATGCACATACAAAAACGGCTGGTGCTTTAATTTAACATTTATTTTATGATTTTATGATGACCAGGGGATGAAAGGTGACAAAGGAGACCGTGGTCGATCAGGGGAACATGTGAGTAGTAGCTTGCTGTGTGAAGTCTTTTGATGATGTGGCAAATCAAGCTAAATCTGACAATATATTCAATATAGATTGACTACTTTCCCCAAGAATGGTCAATGTCTGTTTGTTACATAACAGGATTGCTCATAAACTGTAACTTAGAATTCAGTGTGGACAGCACCACCATGTGGCCGTTATGAATCACTTTAAATCTTCACTCATAGCTCCTGAACTCAGAGGGCTTCCAGTAAAATCATGTTTTCTTTGAATCCTTGGTACAATACATATAATTTGTCCACATAGGCCAGACTCACTTTCATGTACAGTTCCTACATTTTTTGCCATTTCGTTTTTTTTTCCAAAACACATCACACTCCTCCTCCAGTCTTCACCATTTTAGTTATATACAGCTGTAAGATATTTGTCAGATCTTGTAAAGATAATTCTTTAACTCTAACTTGTTATTTGTGGCCTGTTAGTTACCACACATGCTGGTGTAACTATAATCAAAATTAGATGTCGTATCTGTCACGGTAAAATTGTGGATTTCAGTCCATATGGATAATAATTGCTCATTTTTAATGACTTGATTAAAATAGTCAAGGCAGGGAGAAAAAAGCTAGACTTCAATGATTTTATTTTGAATTTAGCCACTTTATTTTTCTAGGTACACATGTGATAGATTTACACTAAAAGCACTGTTTTTGTTTTTATGTCATATGTCGATGGTGCAACACACCTGTTCCATCATCGCCTATTTGTGTGCCACTCGAAACACACTCCATTATCAAGGAATATAACAGACTGTATATGAGCCAGGGTGTATTTGTTATGTGCTTTCATGGCAGTTTGCATTTTAATGCACTTAAGTGAAACTATTCAACAATTTTCTTATTGCTAGTGATTAAGGGTCTATTCATGATTCATTCATATCACTATTCTTTTATTGCCCAGGCCGAGGACATAGGTACATACCAGAGTAAGGTGGACAATTTGATGCTCTTTAGCCAACAGGTGGCGCTACAGCAACTTGATACTCACTCAGTGGTCATGAGTCTGACTTGCTTCAAATTGTCATCCATATTGAAACCTAATATTTCCAAGATTTAGGCATTCTAGAAAAAATCTGCATGACTGTCTATAACTGTGCACTTTGATGCAGATCTAGGGGCTGATTTTCTATCACTGCAAAACACATTTTGAGAGTTGTGCAGCCTTGTTGGAGGTATGAGCTCTCCACTTTCTAATGTAATGACTTATCCTGATTTTCACTGACAGGGCCCCACTGGTCCAATGGGACAAAAAGGAGAGGTATGTTAAGCTGAATGCATTCATCACTGTACCTCCATCCAACATGGATTGTGTCTGTGTTGCTAACACTGGGGTAATATTTTTGCCAGAAAGGGACAACAGGGGAACCAGGACAAAGAGGTCAAGAAGGTCAAATGGGACGGCCGGGACAGTCGGGTCAGTCAGGCCCACCTGGCCCCCGAGGACTGTCAGGGGACACAGGTTTACCTGGCCCACCTGGACCTGAAGGAAGATCTGTATGTGCACGACACAGTGTGCTGACAACTTTACTGTTGATAATGTTTTATAATTATGATATTGTATCTGATACGGATAAACATGATGGAGTGGACGGTCACTGAAAGTCAAAATGATCCATCACTTTTTATTCCAGGCAAGCATGATATCGGACAATCACATTCGTCAAATCTGCAGAGAGATTCTTCAGTGTGAGTATCATGACAGACTGACTGATGAGGTGCTTCTGTGTGTTGTCAACACACTTCTGAAATCTTCTCTTAATCATCCTAGCGGAGCTGCCTTCACTGTTGCTGAGCAACCAGCACGGTAGCTGTACCAGATGTCAAAGCCGCTCTGGATCTCCTGGTCCTCCAGGTCCACCTGGGCCCCAGGGACTCAGGGGTCTTCCTGGACTTAGTGGCTCCAGGGGACAGCTGGGCCACCCTGGACGGCCAGGGCACCCTGGTATGAATGGACTCAAAGGTAAAACCAGCGTCGTAGTCAATAGTGTATCATTAAAGATGTTTTTCAGGATTCTCAAGCAATTACATCTGTTTGTAGGAGAACCAGGTGTCGATGGTGAGAAGGGGAGTCCTGGTCGAACCACTGCTGGAGACCAGGGTCCACCTGGGCCTCCAGGTAAGATTATTCAGTTTCACTAACCATCCACTTGATTTACAGAAAGCCACATGGAAGCAAATTTGCTGAGGTAAAAGATATCTGATATTTAAAGGAACAGTGTGTAGAATTTTGGGCATCTAGCTGTGAGCTTGCAGATTGCAAGCATCTTGTCTCACTCCTCTTTGGTTTTCGTGTAGAAGAAGAACCTTGAGTGGCCACAAAACTCAATCTCTGTCTAGGGCCAGTGTTTGGTTTGTCTGTTGTGGGCTACTGTAGAAACATGGCGGTGCAACATGGGGGACCCACACCCCAAAATGGTTCGCTCTTATTTTCAGGTGATTATACAGTAATGCAGGGGTTCCAAACTTTTCCATGCCAAGCCCCCACAAATACCATTAGCTTATGGCCAGCTGAAGTTTAGACAGTTTTAAACACTCATTTGAGAGAATCTCAAAGCATTTGGGTCAGTCATAGTCATTCTTAACGTGCGGCAGTAAATCCATGCTTTATTTATTCTTGTGAATTCTTGAATTCTTGGCCTGGAGTTCTTTGGATTTTTTTTGCAGCTGAGCTTCTGTCAGCTGGACAGCTGGTCTGCTTGTCAGGTCTTTTCCTTTTCAAAAGTGTGTCCAATGTGATTTAGCACTAAAATTCAGAAAAATGGACATAAATAATAACACAATAATTCAGATAATGATAACTTTTTTTTTAATCTATTTAATATTATATTCCATTTTGGCCATATTCTGCCAATTAAGTGTTTAATCCTAAACACTGGACCTTTAATGGCACCTTTTACTGCTATATTTCCTTTGAACTGATCATGGATTAGTGTTTTATCTCCACAGGTCCAATGGGACCACAGGGGTACGGTAAGCCAGGTCCTCCAGGTAAACCTGGATCCCCTGGTATAAATGGAGCAGAGGGAAAAAGCGGTAGGCCTGGCATCCCTGGTCAGCCTGGGGTGTGTGATCCATCCATGTGCTATGGTAGCATGATGCGGCGGGATCCTTACAGCAAAGGGCCAAACTATTGACGTGATGCAGAGTCACTGCAGGCACCAGTCTGGAGCTGATGTGGAACAAACAGCCATTCTCAGGAAGACCTCATCTTTACAGTTTCTCTCTGTCGTGGACACAAAACGGACCTCCTCTAACACCTCTTACGTGATCTTGTGACAGTCAATAGAGCTAGATCCCATCACATTTTTCTGTTAATATTTTGTACTATTATTCACATGTCTTTGAACGTGCCTTGAAGTTTTAATGGTGTTGAGAGAATTAATAATTGGCTTTTTTTAATGCCTCTCATCTGAGCACCTTGAACTCATGTGCTACATGTATGTCTGGACCTCTCTGGCCAGTGTGGCTGGTACATTTTTCCCGTGTTGCCCCCTGGTGTTGCTTTGTTGCATGTCGCTCTCTAAATTTTCACTGCACACTGGCTGGGTGCTATATGTTCTGTTCAAAAAAAAAAAACAACAACAACAGCAAAAAACACATAAATTCCATGTTCAGTGAATTATTTCACCATAAAGTATGTCTGAAATTGGCATGTTTCAGCACAAGACTGTGAGTTTGATTTCCTGATTATGAGCTGCTGTACGCCTGGAGTTCCTAAAGCCTTGAGTTTGACTGTTTCGCACTTCACTCTTTATGGAAACCTTTCACAACAGCTAATTTTGTGTATCACCCCAGATAAATTAATACTTCCCCGACTATCACAGTACCCATACATTCTCATGTCATCTTATTCCAATTAGGAAGTAAAAGTTTCTCCATCTAAGAACATGCTGGCATTTAACTTTGAGATTTCATGTCACTTACGTTCCTGAGGCTTACCTTTCATTACTGTAGCAGGTATTTTATTGTTATTTATAAAAGAGTCATAACTGTGTATTTCAGCAGTGACATGTCGTAAACAGCTTTTGTAATTTTATTATTTTGTGTTAAGGTGACTTTTGTATGAATCTTTTTTTTTTTTTTTTTTTTTTTTTTCTAGAATTAAAATATCTTAATGATTTGTGAACTTAGTTTCTTCTGTCCTTCGGGCTTTTAAAGGGAAAATCTAGCACTTTTCATGCAGAAGCTCAGTCAGTGTTGATGGTAAATGTGGTCAATTAAAGCAATAACTTCCGCAGTGCTGCTACACTGACCAAAAAAATTTGCATGCGAGCTTCTGACACCCATGTTAGCATGTATCACCACACCTGCCTACAGCTATTTCGACCTGATGAGCTTCATAAACTTTCAGTACTGAACAAGTGATGAAACTCTGTTAGGAACTGGATGGCTAAAAATTTTCTGCAGTTACATGCAGATAAAACTGAAGTTTTGATTATTGCCCCTCATAACCTTCAATCAGGCAGAACCTCATCACCCCACCACCGTCCTGTCAATCTAGTCTGTATAACTTTGGTGTAACTTTTGACCAATCCATGAATTTCAACACTTACATTAAGATGCTGTCTCGCTTGTGCACCTTTCATATAGAAGGAAGAATTGAAATGGTGATGCTAATATGCGTTCATGTTCACTGCCCTAAATAAATCCTCATTACACCGTCTACAAACTGTCCAAAATTCTGCCGATAGGCTCTCAACACAATCCAACAGATGGTCACTTATTAGACCTATTTTAACCATGGCTGCAACTAAAGATTATTTTCATTATCAAATAATTGGTAGATAATTTTCTCCATTAATTAATTACACCGTGTCCCAAAGCCAAAGGTGACATCCTCAAATGCTTTGCCTACAACCCAAAGATATTCAGTCGTAGAGTAATGGAGAATCACTGTCATAGATGAGTAAAGAAACCAGAAAATATTCAGTGTTGAGACGATGAAATCAGAGAAACTGGACTCAAAATGAAGAATCGATTATCAAAATAGTTGGCGACTCATTTAATAGTTGATTAATAATCAATTAATTGTTGCAACTCTAATTCTAACCTGCTCTTGCTGGCTTACAGTTAATTTTGGAATTCATTTCAAAATCTTGGCGCTCACTTATAGAGCCCTACATTGACCTCCTGCACCCCCACATGATGAGTCGAGCTCTTAGTTCCTCCACTCAGGATCTTCTAAATGTTCCCAGGACACAATTCAGGACTCTGGGAGATCATTCTCTTCAAACAGAAGCCCTGAAGCTTTAGGATAGTCTCCCAATAAGCTTGAGATCTTTAGATTCTGTGGACTCTTGGGTAGCTGATAGTATTGAATCTTGTGCATTTATCTGCTCCCAACAATGTATATTTTCCTGGTGCTTTATCTTTGTTTCATTTATTTGATTCCATTTGATTTTATTTATTTGACTGTGAAGCACTTTGTGATTGTTGCCTGTGGAAGGTGCTATATAAATAACTTCTCTTGCCTGCTTGCTTGGTATTACTTTGTTGGATAAAACACAGTGTTAGGTGACAAAACTAATCATATAGCATGCCCCCTGATTACCCAGAGGTGGAGGCTAGAAATCCAAGCTGAAATAGCCTGTAGCTCTTTCTTAACACCAACAACATCACTGAATGCAGGTAGAACAACAGATTTTGCAGCAGAACTCAGTTTTCTTTGTCAAAGATTAAAAAACTTCTCAGTAGAAAACCCTGCGTCACATATGTATAATTTAATGTCAGTATGTAGAATGTCTTCTTTTGCATGATGCTGTTTAAAAGTGAGTCCATCTCATTCGGCTAAAATAAGTGTCAAGTCAATGCTTCCACTATTGTTAGGTTGAAGACCTAGGGTTGTGCAGCTGTGTGGGGTGTTTATTTGTGCTTTAATCGCTGAGAAACAATCCGAAAATAAATTTTTATTTCTGATTCACTGGCTTTCTTGCTACCACCGCTCTTCCCGTTCAGAAACAGACACAGACCAAAGGAAGCTTCTTGGTGCCACTATGCAGCAGAAACTGCAGCCAGACCCAGACGTCAAAGCTGGATGCACAACATAAACCAAGCAAGGACACAAATGGGAGAGAATCATTGTTTGGTCCATGAACTCCGCCTGGTTTCACAGATATTTCAGGCTGCATAGTCCAACTGGTGGTGTTGGGTGGTTTACCAAAGACGCTAGCAAAGCAACACGGCACATAAAGTAATCACAGCAGAAACATCACAGAATTTAACTTTATATCTTAAAGTGTTACAGTTAGAGCTGAAAATAACAGCAGGATTAAACAAGTCTGCAGATTTTACACATCTCCGCAATTCGAATCAACTGCCAGCTTTCTAAACAGAAGTGACTATTGTTGTTGGCACAACATTGTGGTGATTTGATCTCTATAGCAACACTCAGGAGTTTCTTGCCTCAACTGACTATATTTACCATCAACACTGAGTGGAAATCCACACGAAAAGTGCCAAAGTTTCCCTTAAAGTTTCATGTTTATTTCAGGACTCTGTCACATCATCCATCTCATCCTTCTCCTGGAAAAGGTTTGACTTTTTTGAGGTGCGATGTGTGTTCTGAACGCTTCCATTTGTTACTGCAGCATCAAAAAGGATGAAGTGCGATGGCCATGGAAACAGAAAAGAGATCATCACCTGGGTCTTCCTCTAAGGACACAGCACTAGGAAACTTGGATACAAATGCTAGAAAGCATCTGTAGGTGGTGTGTGTGTGTGTGAGTGTGTGTGTGTGTGAGAGTGTGTGTGGGAGAATCAGAAATAACATCTGAAGTGTAATGGCTCTGCACACTAGATGGCGCTATGTAGTAACATCCCAGCATGTCCAGGAGTTACTTTAGCTAGGAGGGACCTTCCTTTTTTTTCAGTTTGGACAGCAGCCACACATCACATGGAAACCTCTGACTATTTGTGTTTTTAATTATCCAAACATTCTTACTTCAACAAATTGTTTAGTTAGTGCTCCTCTGAGAGCAAAGCTTTATGTATTAAAGCTCTTTTCTTTAAATTAACTTGGACTCAAAATCAGCTTTTATAATCATAAAGATCATTCTAGACTGCAGAGACCTGCAGCGGGTCTGTGGCTCTTCATACTGAATTTTTAGTATCTTTATCAGTCTTTTTGTATTTGTCAGTGCCACATTACAATAAGACTGCCCTTACAAATGATTTATAAATGGTTTATAATTAGGTTATTGATTAAGTTGTTAACACTTAAACAGATACTTTTACTTTTTGCTACTATTAAATCTTACTAATGATTTACTACCATGTATAATTAGCAAAGGGAGCCTGATTGTAAAGTGTAAAACACATCACCATTAATTGATGACTGAGACTGGGTGATCTGTAAACAAGTAAAGGGAAACTGTGCCACACCTGGAATTCTGTCCTAAAGAAGAGACCAACCATCTGGTAATTTGATATATTTACTTGTTATGTGAAACCTTTGAACTTTTAAGATATGCTTACGGTGATTAAATGCAGTAACTTATTAACAAAAATCTGATGGCGCTGAAGGTATAAATGCTGCTGATGGAAAAAAAAAAAAATCAGCTCAATAAGCAGTGAGAGCTGCGGCTCGACATTTAGATAAATGTGGGTTAACTATCTGTCAATCTAATGTGTTGTAACAGTTTATTTATGATTTATAATGTGCTAACAACCTGATTAATAACCTAATTATAAACCATTTATAAATTACTTTTAATGATAGTCTTATCGTAAAGTGACACCTATTTTTCTACCCTGATCTGTTCCCATATAGACAGGGTTGGGAGGGTTACATTAAAAATGTATTCTGATATAATTACTAATTAATGTTAAAATGTA